>JAHRHJ020003526.1:0-151223 GCA_019776745.2 Taxus chinensis | reverse complement strand
GAAAATCAGCAACCAACAAGCATAAAAAGTTCTCCAAATCTTCTCCAAGAAAGAGATCCCCAACAACAAGAAAAATGCACCCCAAAAGGAAGTATTCCAAGGTTCAACAACCCAAAACAAAGCAAAGAGTTTGAATTTTATAGAAGAGGGAAGAGAAGAGGATGATGTGGATCCATGTAGGATGTCACATCACACATCCTCAACTCCAACAAAAAATACAAATTTCATCCTCCAAGGAAAAATAAAGAGGTGGGTTAGACTATGAAAATTACTTACACACTCCAAAAGCCCACACCCCAAAGGACTGCAAATTTAAAACATGAAGAAAGTGCAATTAAAACATACAACATGATTAGTAAAAATGTATTAAAATGGGATAAATCAACCCTCCAACCATAGGTATGGTTGGTAAATAAACTTAAGAGGTATGGGACAAGTTGTTACTTGCCCCACAAGCCTCCAAAAAATAGCCTCCAAGGACAAATTCGAATTTCCAACGAGGTGGAGTGTTTCATACTCCAAAATCTGACTTACACAACTCTTACACAAACATACACATCCCTTACATATTTAAGACAAAGATCCAGCAAATTCCTTATTACTTTCCCATATCCCAATTTGATTTATATAATTTTTAACCATATGTTTTCTCACATTAATCTACCACAATTTAATTAACAAAAGAAAGGGACACATTACTAATAAATACATACAAACAATAATAAAAAAAAAACCACATTATACAATTATACAAAAACCCATGGTCAATTAAAGTGGTAATCCCCCCCATGGGAATCCCTAACACAACAACACACACACACACACAAAACATGTTGTCGTGGTGACCCTGTTGAATTCATCTAGAATCCCAATGTGGTTGGTCTCCAATCTCCTGATGTTTGTTGTGATATTTTAACCTGTAAAAATTAAGTACCTCCTTCAGTCTCATGGCCATATCAAAACATCCAAAATGAATATAATATAATTTAAAAATCATCAATATATATATATATATATATATATGAAACACAACAACATCCAAAAAATCAACAATATCACTTACAATTTCATCAACAACTATATAACCATCAATTTTAAAATTCATTCAATTTTCTCAGTCTACTCAATATATCCAAATATCACATGTCCTAAACAACATCCATATATATAAATATAACCATGTCCAACAACATGTCAACATCTATATAAAAATGTCTTCAACAATCAATCATCATGCATCATATATGAATTAGATTCAACAATAATCCATGGTCGAACATCTAACATCATACTAAATCCAAACTATAATAATGTCCATCATATAGTCCATAATATCATGATCAGTACTAAAAGTTTCGGGACCTTGTGCACAAGAGATAGGCCTCCAGAGAAGGTGGGTTCCTCTACCTATTTCTACTACTACTGCTACTCCTAATGATAAGAAGGAAATCCTAAGCTAAATTTTCCAAAGGACCAGGGATAGAAGGATATGTAGAAAGGGAAAAATAAACTAAATAAGGAGATAACATCAAAAAGAAGGGGATGAATATGATCAAATTTGAGTAAAAACAAGGGAAACACATGAGGAAGGCTAGGAACCATAACACAAAGCATAATGCAATTGAACAACTGTATTCATGAGACACAATCAGAAAAGGAGATGAAAGGAATGTGAGATAACACATCAAGAGAAAAACATAAGGGAAAGGAAAGAAAGAAGAATAAAAATAAGTTAAGGAAGAGAATAGCCACAAAAAAATGCTTCTATTACTTCAAGAAATACACAGTCAATCACAATGGCATCTAAGGTCGATATCCACATGCAATGACCAAATCTAAAGGTCTACAACTCAAAATGCAAGGCAATATGTATGCAAAATGAAATTCTCCAACCCTTATCAATGAACAATGCTCTTACATCTATAGATAAATGAATGAGATGAAAAGGATAATGAGGTTTTTAGAAGAGCAACAGTCAGGGGACAAGAAGTCCCTCCTCTTTAATGGGAGAGGTTCCCTTATTCAGAAACAAACCTATTTACAAATGTACAGGACATGATTTGTTGGTTAAACTTGGATACCACGAAAGTGTTTTCTATGAAGGTCATCAATTACAAAAGGACTGAGGAAATGAGAGCATGGAAAAGAGCAGAAAGGCAAACATGCAGAATTATAGATATCAGAGTAATTCTTTATGTATGCGAAGTCACCGTGAATTGAAAACAAGATCATTCGTATAGAACAAGTAAGATGGAATTTAAAGACACAAAGTTCTGTAAATAACATCTGCCAGAACGCAAAGTTTCTTAACGTAACACAGATTCGTTATCAAGGAAACAAAGTTCCTTCTTGGTTATGCAAGATCACCGTGCTTGCAAAGTTGAAGAGTATGCAATCGATGAGACTAACGAATTTGAGATAAATGATCTTCACAAAGAAAACAAATGAAAGCTTAGAACAGACAGAGATCAGATAGACAAAGAAAGGAAAGTCCTTCTGTATTGATTTCTCTATAATCTATTTACACTTGCAGAAAATATGCCAAGTTCTTCCTCCTTTTTCAAAATGGCGCAAAGAAGGCCATTATATAGCTTACAATTCGGTTACTCCTCGTAACCGTTTCTTTTAACTAGAGAATAGTTAAGGAATGCCAAACGCAATTTCTTAACTAATTACATGGAATACGAAAGGAATAGGAAGAAGAGAAAAGAATGAAGAAGGAGACAGGTGGACAGTCACTGAGAAGGACCCACCGTCTTCAGAAACCGCTTCTTGAATTTCTTTAACGTCTCAGCTATGTCTTTGCCACGAGGGACACACCAGACGTTTCATCTTGAAGATGACAATGGATATCTTTGAAAACTGATGTAAACGGCGTCTTGAAAGCTTCGTCCTTCTGCCAGCTGTCCTTGAAATTTGATCTTCGCAACTTAAATTCAAATTTAGCACATTCGGGTCGAGCGGGAAAAACTAAGTATGAATTGCATTAGGTTCACTTGGGACATGTGAGACGCGAATGCGCGAAACACGAGGCTCGGCCGATTCGGACGAAACAGGGAGAAGACGCACAAATGCATTTTGGGACATTTGGGACGAAAATGCGCGAAGGACGCGGTCCGGGCGAACCGGCCGAAAATGGAACAGTTTGCATTTTTTGATTTGGGACAAAGAGCTCTGAAGTACGTGACTCGGGAGTTTCGGCTGAAAATGGGACAGCGTGCACTTTTTAACTTTGGGACATTCGGGACAAAAAGTTCCGAAGGACGCGGTTCGGGCGAATCGGCCGAAAATGGAACAGAAGGCCCGTTTGGACTTGGGACATTTGGGACAAAAAGTTCGGGCGAATCGGCCGAAAATGGAACAGAGTGCACTTTAAGTTTGAACTTGAGAAATTTGAGACAAAAAGTTCCGGAGTACGCGACTCGGCCGGTTCGGGGAAATTGGAACAGAGCGCACTTTTGAAATTGGGACATTTGGGACAAGAAAGTGCGAAGTACGCGGTTCGGGCGGTTCGGCCGAAATTGGAACATCTCGCACAGTAACTTCGGGACACTTGGGACAAAAACTTCCGACGGGCCCGAAAATGGGACAAATTCGGAGGTTTCGGCCGATCGGGGAACAAAATGCACTTTCGTACTTGGGACAGGCGGGACAAAAATGTCCGACAGGCCCGAAATACTTACAGAATGACCCAAAACTTAGATTTTTTCGACTTCAAGACTTTTTTCACACCACCAGCTCGACAGAAAAGACATTTAAACTCAAAATTTTGAAATTTTTACTTTTGACAGAGCGGGGAATTTTGAGTGGACAACAGCTGGCTCCTTCTGGGGATGACTTGGCATAAATTCAAGGAATGAGACAAGGCAAGAACTTAGACAAACTTGGTGAAGCAGACCAGTGCCTTATCCCTTGGGCAACGGAGTCAAAAACAGACCAACACAGAGGGCAACACACAAAAACAACAGAAGGGAAACACACCAAAACAACAGAAGGAAAACACTGTACAGAATATACAAAGGGACTCCCTAGTCACCTAGGACTTGAACAACTTGAGATACTGCCCACTATAAGGAAGTGGGAGAGGAGAACCATCCATGTAATCAAGATAGAAAGAATTCTCACCAGAAAAATGTCTGATCTTGAAAGGTCCGAGCCACAGGGAATCAAACTTTCCATGGCTGCCACGAGGTTCATGTCTTTTGTCCCATAACAGCACGGTGTCTCCAACTTGGAACTCTCTGAACCTAGCTTTCTTGTCAAACAGGACCTTTACCTTCTGCTGGTGAACAGATATCCTATCAGCAACCTCCAATCTGTCTTCATTCAGTTTGTGCAGGTACATAATCCTCTTATCCAGGGCATCACTGAAACTAGTATCCTCAATGGCCTTCATTAGGTGCAAGGCCGGCAGTTCCACTGTCACTGGCAATTGAGCTTCTACTCCATATACCACTTGAAAAGGAGACATTCCAATAGCTCTCTTTGGTGTAATCCTGTCTGCCCAAAGAGCATCATATAGCTTCTTGTGCCAGTTTCGTTGAGACTCATTGACCAACTTCCTTATGATAGTCACCAGGTTCTTGTTTGTGGATTCTGCTTGCCCATTTCCCTGGGGGTAATAATCTGAAGAATGAGCCAGAGAGATGCCATACCCATAGCAGAAATCCATTATCTCAGTTGAGGAGAAGTTTGAAGCATTATCTGTTACAATCTTGTTAGGTACACCATACCTTACCAAGATGTTCTCTTTGATGAAGTTGCATACCACTTCAGAAGTAGTGCTCTTGACTGGAATAGCTTCCACCCATTTGGTGAAGTAGTCAGTGGCAGTTAGCACATGAGTGTGACCAGCACTAGAAGTAGGATTAAGTGTACCAATGAAGTCTAAACCCCACTGTTGAAATGGTTCCTCAATCACAACTGGCTTGAGAGGCAAAGAAGCCAATTTAGGTCTTCCCACAAAAGTCTGACAAGCCTCACATTTATCCACCCACTTAGATGCATCTCTGAACAAGGAAGGCCAGTAATATCCTCCCCGGAGTATCTTGTGAGCAGTGACCGTTGATGAATAGTGCCCTCCACATGCCTGATCATGAAAAGCTGAGAGCAATTTTCTCTGCTGTTCCTTGTCCACACACTTCAAAAATCTCCCATCTAAGCCACGCTTGAACAAGGCATTTTCCCACAATACATATTGCGCTGACCTCAATTTAACAGTCCTCTTTTCTTTGGCAGTTAAATGAGGGGGGCATTCCCCATAGGTGAGAAAATGGGCGATGTCAGCATACCATTCATCAACCGAACTCAGGAACAGAACAGTAGGAAGGTCAGCTTTCTCCTCCAGCAACTCATGTTTGGCCCCTTCAGCAATGAGCTCACAAAGACCTTTTCCACGAACCAGCTTGGTTGGTTTGATATCAATGTCATACTCTTGGACCTTAGCCACCCAGTTCCCTCTCTTGGATCCAAATTCTTGCTGTGTAAGAATTGACTTAACAGTTGTATCTGGAACCAGCACCATAGAGTGAGAGTTGAGGATATAGAAACGGAACTGCTTAACAGCTTTGACTACTGCAAAAGCATGCTTCTCCATCATGGTGTATTTTAGCTCATGATTCTTCAGGATATAGCTCATGAAGGCAATTGGTAGCTCATGTTTATCGGAGTCTTCTTGGGTTAAGACAGCAGCCAGGGTATTATCTGTAGCATAGCAATAGATGATGAAATCTTTGCTGAAATCGGGACAGGCCAAAACTGGAGTTTTAGCGATAGCTTTCTTGATACCCTCAAAGGATTCCTTTCCTTCAGAAGACCAACCAAATGTTTGCTTCCCTTTCATCATCTGAGAAATATTCAAAGTTAATTCAGCAAAATCAGGGATGAATCTTCTTAAAAAATTGATCTTACCGAAGAAGGAGTGCACGCCCTTTTTACTGGTTGGGAGAGGAATTTGCTGGATGGCTTGAACTCGTTCAGGATCAATCTTAATACCATCCTTGGAGACAATGTGCCCTAATAGTTTTCCCTCTGTAACACAGAAGACAGATTTTTTAGGGTTCAGAGAGATTCCATGCTCTCTGCATCTCAGCAGAACTGTCTCCAGGTGATCAAAATGATCCGCTCTTGTCTTGGAAAACACTGTCAGGTCATCAAGGTATATGACAATACACTTCCCTTTCAAGCTTCCAAAAGCCAGATCCATAGCTCTCTGGAAAGTGGCACCAGCATTAATAAGCCCAAAAGGCATTCTCTTGTAGGCAAAGGTACCCCAAGGAGTGGTGAAGGCTGTCTTGTGTTGATCTGCAGTATCAACCTCTACCTGATTGTATCCAGAGAATCCATCAAGCATAGATAACATTTCAGATCCTGTTACTGCTTGCAATATTTGATCCATCATAGGCAAAGGGTAATTATCTTTCAGAGAAGCCTGATTCAGGTTCCTGAAATCAACACAGATGCGGATCTCACCATTTTTCTTCCTGACAGGCACAATATTTGCAATCCATGTCGAATGGTGAATAGGAAAAATAATTTTAGCCTTCAACAACTTCTGAATCTCCTGAAAGATGGTGTCAGCTATTTTGGGGTTGTACTGCCTTTGTTTCTGCTTGAAAGGCTTAATTCCTGGTTTGAGAGGAATCGAGTGCTGCATATCTTTTGGCTTGAAGGCTTTCAGATCTTCATAAGAATATGCAAGAACATCCTTATACCTTCTTAGAAGATCAATTGCTTTTCTCCTCTCATCTGCTGTACAACATTTTCCAATATTTACCAGCTTAGGGTCATTAGAACTCCCAATATCAATCTTATCATACTCAGCTGATTGCTGAGGTCCAGTAGAAGCTTTAGATTTCACATACCTGTCATGCTTATCAAATAGTTCCTCCAAACTCACCAACCCTTTAGGAATCTTGTTTCCTTTGAGATTGATGCATCCATCTTGATCTGTTTCTTCTCCTTGGGTGACGGCTTGGTCAGAGGACACACTCTCACGAGGCAGGTTGTCACTTCCCTCAAAATACAGTTGTTCGAAATTACCCTTGAGTTCCAGGAAGGAAAGCAAATGCTGGTCATCGTTGAAAACTTGCCAGTTATTGGTATTGTCAGGTACACTAGGCCGGTGGACCATTTCAATAGTGAACTTATCCTGAGAGAATTCAGGATGGGGAATCAGTAGTGACCCTGAGACAGCCAGTGAATCAGCCCTGCTGTTCTTTTCTCTAGGTATTGCTTCAATAGAGAAAGCATCAAGGAATTCAATGGAATCCCAAACCTGATTCCGGTAATGCTTCAGCCTCCCATTTTTTACCTGAAAGAGGTTTCTGACCTGCTTCACAATCAACTCTGCATCACCACGAGCCAGAAGGTTCTTCACACCTCGTTCTTTGGCCACTTGCAGTCCAAGAATGAGAGCCTCATACTCTGCTGTATTATTAGTGTTTTCAAACTGCAACTTAAATGAAAAAGGATGTAGACATCCTTCAGGTGACACTAGCAGGACACCAGCTCCAGAACCAGCTGAGGAACAACTTCCATCAAATTCTAAAATCCAAACACCATTAGGATCTTTAGGTGACACTTTGGAGGGTTGGATTTCATCAGGGGACAGAATCATGTAATTACCGTGCCCCATATCCTCATAGAGTATTTGTGCTTTAGGATCATCCGTTTTCTGCACAATATACTCAGACTGCTTCTCAGGTAGTAACTTCTTCATGTGTCCATTGACAGGTATGAGTGCATGTGACCAATCCATTTGAATCTCCCCACCCACATCTTTACAGAAGTTTCTACTTAGCAACATTCCATAAGAAGGAGGAATGTCTGCTACTAGGATGGTAGCCAAGACTTTCTTTTCAGGCAAAGCAGCAAAGGCCACTTGTGCATCTTTAATCCTTCCAACCAAAGGCACTTCCTTACTCTCCATGGAGTAGCAGGATCCATAAGTACGAGTGAGGGTCAAGCCTAAAGCATGAGCTACTTTAGCAGGCATCACATTATCTGAGGCTCCAGAATCTATGACACAATTACTGAGCCTATGGCCAGCTATGAGAAGTGTTACATAAAATGGTTTAATTTTGTCACCAGGGGAGGTGACAGCAGCTACCAGACTTGGCTGTGGTGCAGAAGGAGGAGTAGGTAAAAGGCCTTTAGAAGTGGTCTTAGAGTTGGAATTAACAAAGTGGATCATTTTGGCAAAGGCTTTGGGATGGGTTTGATAGTACTCAGCTTCTGAGATTTGTACCTTGGTCTTTTTCAGGTGATCAACAATATCAAAGGATCCAGAAGTGGACGGGCCATCATCATTTGGAATTCTAGGCTTATCAACTTTAGGAGAAAAAGAAGAAGCAACTTTGGTAACTGGATTGATAGGACTCACCTTCTGTGTAGACGAAGTAGGGATAGGAGATCCTCTTCTTGCAATTACAGGGATAGTTGCCGACTGCTCCTTGGATTTCTTAGGTGGCTGGGTCACCTTCTCCCTCTGCTTTGTCTGTTCTCGAGTCATGACAGCAAAAGATTCGCTGTTCATGTCTGCTACCACTTCATCATAATCATCAATGCCCTCAGTGGTAAAGAAATTAACTCGAGATCCCTCAAGTTCCTCTGCTTCATCATCAAATTCCTCCACAAACTCCTCGCAAGCTTCATCATCATCTGGCTCTTCAACTTCACAGGTTGCGTTCACAGGAACCTTAACAGGAGGTCCTTCAAGTGCTAGTCTTGTGTGAGGAGCAGGCAAACGATTTCTGGGCTGAAAATTTCTTCTTGGAACATCTGCATACGGGGCATGCTGAGCCAACTGTTTCTTTATAGCGACAAGATCATTTGCGAGTTTCTGGACTAATGGATCAGTACTAGGTCCAGGGGTGGAAGAGGAAGAAGCAGCAGACTTAGATTTGGGAGGGTCTCTTCTCAACTTCCCTGACATGATCAAGTCATCTTCGATACTAACAGCCAGTTCTTGATCCAGAGCTAGTGTTCCGAGATTAGCCCTTCTTAGTGCATAACTAACTTTGGGCGATTGAGCATTTAGGAAGAAACACTTTTGAATTTGGTCGACAGGTCGGGTAGGCGTTGGAATTTTATTTACCAACCTGTTGAACCGGGCCACAAATTCCCTCATGGGCTCTTGTGAATCTTTCTTTATCTGAGAGACCTGGGCAAGCAAGGCATGCACATCTTCTGCCGGCTTGAAACGGTTCTCGAACTGAGTTCTCATTGTGTCCCAGTCGGTTATAGCACCGGCCGGAAGGTGATAGAACCAATCAGCAGCATTATCTTGTAACGTCTCAACAAACAGCCTTACGGAGACGTCTTCATATTCGACTCCCAGAACTCCACATGCAACAACGAAGGCTGCGATGTGTTCGTCAGGGTGCACTTTGCCATCGCCTTTGAATTTGGGGAAGTTCTTCCGGTTTCCTCTGGGTAACTCATGCAAAGGCTGAGCAAGGGCCAGAGGCCCGACACGATGACCCCATGGTAATGGCGCTGCCATTCTTGGAAAAACGGCTTGGAGAGGAACTGTAACACCGGCAAGGATCAAAGCTCGTAGATTGGGACTAGCAGGCTCTGAAGGAATACCACCCGTAGGACTTCTATCTTGAACAGGTGGAGTGCTTGTCGAACGGGTCCTTCTATTTCTTGTTGAATTTGAAGGGAAAGGAAAACCTTGTTGTTCTAAAAGCTGAAACTGAGAATCTTCGATACCAAGGGCCCTTCTCCCTCGAGTGAAATGCGGAGTCGCCAGATCAAAGGATGATCAAAAATTGCAGAACTGGAATGCGATTTTCCCCAGCGGAGTCGCCAAAAACTGTTGGTTTTCAAATAGGACTTTTTAGAAGAGCAACAGTCAGGGGACAAGAAGTCCCTCCTCTTTAATGGGAGAGGTTCCCTTATTCAGAAACAAACCTATTTACAAATGTACAGGACATGATTTGTTGGTTAAACTTGGATACCACGAAAGTGTTTTCTATGAAGGTCATCAATTACAAAAGGACTGAGGAAATGAGAGCATGGAAAAGAGCAGAAAGGCAAACATGCAGAATTATAGATATCAGAGTAATTCTTTATGTATGCGAAGTCACCGTGAATTGAAAACAAGATCATTCGTATAGAACAAGTAAGATGGAATTTAAAGACACAAAGTTCTGTAAATAACATCTGCCAGAACGCAAAGTTTCTTAACGTAACACAGATTCATTATCAAGGAAACAAAGTTCCTTCTTGGTTATGCAAGATCACCGTGCTTGCAAAGTTGAAGAGTATGCAATCGATGAGACTAACGAATTTGAGATAAATGATCTTCACAAAGAAAACAAATGAAAGCTTAGAACAGACAGAGATCAGATAGACAAAGAAAGGAAAGTCCTTCTGTATTGATTTCTCTATAATCTATTTACACTTGCAGAAAATATGCCAAGTTCTTCCTCCTTTTCAAAATGGCGCAAAGAAGGCCATTATATAGCTTACAATTCGGTTACTCCTCGTAACCGTTTCTTTTAACTAGAGAATAGTTAAGGAATGCCAAACGCAATTTCTTAACTAATTACATGGAATACGAAAGGAATAGGAAGAAGAGAAAAGAATGAAGAAGGAGACAGGTGGACAGTCACTGAGAAGGACCCACCGTCTTCAGAAACCGCTTCTTGAATTTCTTTAACGTCTCAGCTATGTCTTTGCCACGAGGGACACACCAGACGTTTCATCTTGAAGATGACAATGGATATCTTTGAAAACTGATGTAAACGGCGTCTTGAAAGCTTCGTCCTTCTGCCAGCTGTCCTTGAAATTTGATCTTCGCAACTTAAATTCAAATTTAGCACATTCGGGTCGAGCGGGAAAAACTAAGTATGAATTGCATTAGGTTCACTTGGGACATGTGAGACGCGAATGCGCGAAACACGAGGCTCGGCCGATTCGGACGAAACAGGGAGAAGACGCACAAATGCATTTTGGGACATTTGGGACGAAAATGCGCGAAGGACGCGGTCCGGGCGAACCGGCCGAAAATGGAACAGTTTGCATTTTTTGATTTGGGACAAAGAGCTCTGAAGTACGCGACTCGGGAGTTTCGGCCGAAAATGGGACAGCTGCACTTTTTAACTTTGGGACATTCGGGACAAAAAGTTCCGAAGGACGCGGTTCGGGCGAATTTCGGCCGAAAATGGAACAAAGGCACCTTTGGGACATTCGGGACAAAAAGTTCGAAGTACGCGGTTCGGGTGTTTCGGCCGAAAATGGAACAGAATGCACTTTGACTTGGGACAGTTGGGACAAATCGGGCGAATCGGCTGAAAATGGAACAGAGTGCACTTTAAGTTTGAACTTGAGAAATTTGAGACAAGAAAGTGCGAAGTACGCGACTCGGCCGGTTCGGGCGAAATTGGAACAGAGCGCACTTTTGAAATTGGGACATTTGGGACAAGAAAGTGCGAAGTACGCGGTTCGGGTGGTTCGGCCGAAATTGGAACATCTCGCACAGTAACTTCGGGACACTTGGGACAAAAACTTCCGACGGGCCCGAAAATGGGACAAATTCGGAGGTTTCGGCCGATCGGGGAACAAAATGCACTTTCGTACTTGGGACAGGCGGGACAAAAATGTCCGACAGGCCCGAAATACTTACAGAATGACCCAAAACTTAGATTTTTTCGACTTCAAGACTTTTTTCACACCACCAGCTCGACAGAAAAGACATTTAAACTCAAAATTTTGAAATTTTTACTTTTGACAGAGCGGGGAATTTTGAGTGGACAATAATTTTGGGAAGTGAGTGCACTAAGAGTGGGTGCAAGGAAATATGGGACTGATAGAGGAAAATAAGGAAAGATGGAAATCACAAAGAAAATGGAGAGCACAAAAAGGATACACGAGGAGATGCAACCAAGAATACTATGTTAAGGAAGAAACCATAGTGTGTGCAACCTACAGTGTTGAACTTTAGAGTTAGAATATGAATGTAAGTTGTCAAAATGCCTAAGGTAGTTATTTTTTATGTCATTTCTATCACCTCCCTTAGTTTAAGATTTCAATTACATGCATGTCCTTCTCTCCTTGGTCCCTTGGCATTTTCTATAATGTTAGGTAGTAAAATTTCTCTTCCTAGGAGTATTCTTAGTGTTAGAATTAGCTAGGTTTTGACCTTCTCTGGAGGTCTGTCTCAATTCGAGTCCCAGAACTTGGAGACACTCCCATGTTGTCTCAAGCCTTAGGTCAATTTGATTTGGAATGGGTGCATATTTGAGCTCCAACAGTTTTATCACACCCTGTGGGATCGTGAAAGCATTCTTTTCATCTTTTCCAAGTTTTGGTGTGTAACTCTGTAATTTCTAGCCTTTGGAGTCTTTTCCTACACATCTCATGACTCCATCATTCAAATCTATTTGTTCTAACAATTCTAGTGCTCAGGTTCATGAGAAGAATTTATAAAAGATCCAAAACATCAAAAGGATTTTTTGAATATTTGCGGCTATCACCAGTAAGCGGAAGAAGAGGAATAAAAATGTATATATCACTCTTTCTACTCCACCTCCCTATACGCACTTCTTACTATCTACTAGATTTTTTTGACCTATTATAATGGCACAAAAAGAAAATCTAATATTTATTAGTTTTACTGGTAGCATTACTCCTGCTCTCAATGCCAAAATCCCAATCCTATAACAGCTCTGAAAAATATCCCTTTCTTCACTAGGGAGAAACATACACTCTAGCTGACCAACCACATTCAAGATATCACAAATTTTTGTGTTGTTCATGAAAATTTTGAACAAGATGTAGCTGTAAAGCTGCTAACTTCTTCATTTAAGGGAAAAAATTTCTAATGGTTCAAGAGTTTAACGGTGGGGTCAATCACCAACAAGAATGAGACTGGAACATCCCTTTACAATCAGTTTGGATAAAAGGCAGTCAACCTCTCTTTTCTTGAGCAATTGATAACCATAAAGAGAGATTATAATGAGCTCATGGAAGACATCAATTTCAAATTTGAAAAGACCTGGGAAAGAATTCCATCCCTTATAAGACCTACTATGGAAGGTTATTTTCTTTACTTTTTAAGATTTTTAAATTATGATATTGTTGTCATGGCTTATTCTAAAGGGGGTACAACATTTCTTGGTACATATGCAAAAGCCATTAGCGCTGAAAATGTCCTCATTCTAGCTAGCAAATTAGCTCCTAGACCACCTATGCCCTTATACCCTAAATTACCCTAAGTTATCCAAGCTTCCATTGCTTATATTCCCAAGAAAATTTCCCAACCAACTTCCTCAACATCTTACTCTCTTGCATAGAAAAAATAATATGAAGGCATGAAATCCTTGATTAGAAATTTTTCTAATAAATTTATAACTTTGGAGAAGCAGCAAGCCCAATCCTACATAAATTATTCCTATTAGGGGAAGTCTTCAAACCAATGCTTTAATCAAGTTTATCATCCATATAGGAATTAAAAAAAAATCAGAGGTATGTATAAAAAAGTAGAATAATAGGTGGCAGGAATTAAATACCTCTCTTTTACTTGTTACAACTGCTCCTCCAAATCCACCTCTTGTTATTTGCTCTAGTCAACCACTGGTCCTAGTGCAAAATAATATGGTACATAAGGCTAATTGGTGTTTCAAATGTAACCAAGAACATATCCCATATGGTTGTGCATATGGATTACATGATCAAACCCTCATGGTTCAACATTCATCTAACTAGCAAGAGCCATAGGTAGAAGAACCAAATCCTATTGTGGAAGAAGCTCAAGAGGCCAATAAAGATGCAAACTTCATGTTATTTGGAGCTAATGATTTTTGTGCATTAAATCAAGTAGTTTATGATAATATGAGGTCTAAGAAAAGAATGTTAGAATCTAAACTTGCATCCTCTTCCAATTAGGGAAATAGTGTCAACAAGGAGGAGGTTAGATCTAATAAAAATAGAGTGCTCGAGACTCCTAGCAAGGTGTTTTATCCCCAAAAAAAGATGCATATATCAGCCTTAAAAAAATCAAGGAAGGATAATTCTATCCCACAATTTCAAAAATCAATAGGCCTCCCTTTCAATACTATGGAGAAAATGAAGAGGAGGAATGTTAATGTGCCAATGTGGGATTATTTGTCTACCCCATCACAAAGAGACCTCTTATGTAAAGTTCTTAAACAACCTCCCCTTCTCGAACCAATGATTTAAAAGACCCCTACTACTCTCAATTATTTTCATACAAAGGAGGAACAAGTAAGTAAAGTTGTCAAGACCCCACAATTTTAAATGTCATTAATTGTGGGTAAGAACTTAGTTCACAATTGCATGATATATTCAAGAGCTAGTAATTTGGTGATGCCAAAGAAAATTGTTGATATCCTAGATATTAAGTACAACCCTATTGCTAAGAGTGTTTTGCAGCTTGATGGCTCAACCATTGGTGTCCTAGGAGTCATAAAAGATTTGAAATTAACCCTTCATGCCTACTCAAACCTAACTATAACCCATGACATATCATTCATTTAATTTCCTCTTACGTTTTCTATTTTCTTGTAAAGATATTTCACTGCCAAATTGGGTGGATATTTGTCTTCAAATTAGACTCATATACTTTTGCGAAATGGGGTATGGTACTATATTTACCATATAGGTTGAGCCCATTTTTTTTTTTATCATATTGAGCCATATGATCCCACCCCTCTCTTAGCTAATTTCTTAATCCAAGAAGGTCAAGAGAAGGATTCAGTTTTAGTAGAACATCCTATTCCTCAGGCCATGCCTGATCTATTGCTACATGAATGGACTGGGAAGTTCCATAAATCTAATTCTTATTCCAAATCTCTTGAATAATTACAAATGGGTATTTTCACTTACTGTATTATTGAAGAAGTGTCTGATTTTCCTGCACTAATCAAACAAGAAAGGGATGATGCTTCAGGACTATGGTGTTTCACCAAATAGTGTGTGTACGTAAGAGAAAAATAGATAAGGTAAGGGTGAGGAGGAATACCTATGAATGAAGGTGGAAGGTAAAGTGCACACTTTCTGATTTACCGATCTAATGCTGATTGTGAGAGATTCCTTTTTGCTTGGAGGAACTACATGTGAATACAAAATAAGACCATAAGAGGATTATTAAACAATATATGTTAGTGGACTGCCTAGCGTATGCTAGATCTAGGAAGTGTGATACTTCCTATATGGCTGTCAATGCACTATTTAAAACAAATAATATAAGAGATTATGTAAACCAATAATGTCCTACTGTAGTTGATATGATTTAGGTGTCTCATTCAAATACAATAAGAAAATATAATCTAATAGGCTAGGCTATGATCAGATCTAGAAGTCAGACAGGTAAATAAGGTGGTGGGGACAAGTCAAGGTCAGGATTTAGGTGATTTGATTTGTTTAGATAAGTGTTATGGGCTTGTTTTTATAGGCAGGTTTACTAGACACAGAGACCAAATTCGGTTTGGTATGACCAGTGTTGGTTAAGTGTAGACCGACGAAGGTTTAGGATAATTGGCATCAGTAGGATTGGGATGATAGAAACTTAATGAAGTTTGGTTTTGGTGATTCTCTATGATTTCACATAGAATGGACAAAGAATGGCGAGGTTGATGAAGGTGATAGAAATATTCAGAGATTTCTAGAGGCAGGTATGGAGGGTTGAGAGATTGTAGTTGATTCGGTGGAGGGATTGGTAGGAGGGTGAGAGATGATGGGATGAAAGGGAGACTAGAAATCCCAAATAAAGATCAAGAAACTAATCTAAATAAAAAAATAAAGCTACAGATCTAAATGTACTTACTTGTTCTTACATACCTAGTGGTTGGATGGAGGTGATGGTTGATCCATGGAACTGGTGATTAGTTTTACAACTATACTTCCTAGAATGTTACCGTGAGTTCTTTCCTTTTAGATCTGTGCTTGGTTGTTAGTTCCAGATGTTTGGATGTGCAGGAGTGCTCTTGTGCATTCTTGCATGTAGATATCTCTTCTCCTAAAAAATTCAATAATTCTTTCAACCTCTCAAACAAGGTTACCAAAATGGATATATGTTAATCAACAACGGTTTAGGGTGACCGATGTCGATTTCAGGTTGAACGGTGTGAGTTAAGGCGGGAAATCCTAGGTTTAGTAAAAATGACAAATCTTGGCAATATTTTTAGGCCAGCTCTGTCCATTGTCCCAAATCAAAACTGAATATTGCACTTAGATAAATGGGAATGCAGTTAGAGGAAGAATAGGCATGTGATTTTAGGTTTAAACTAAGTATTAGTTAATTAAGGTAGGTAGGATTAAGTCTTAGTTAGTTATGGCAAGTGGATATTGAGTCCTAGTAAAAAGGAAACATGTTAAGAATAATTTTATGATAAGGTGTCTAGGTGATGTGGTGGGGTGAGGTATCTAGGGGAGGTGGAAATTAGTTTAATTAATGTAAGTAAAGAATGAATATTGTGAGAGTGGGCATTAATTTAATTGTAGGTAATTTAATTAATATAAATGTGGGGTAAAGGGGGAGTGTGACCCAAATTTGGTGTCTACGTATGGAAAATGTTTTTTTGATGGTTTTAGAAGCAGAAATGGAGCTCAGACATGTGTTGTGCTGATTTATTTATTGAATGAGAAATTTTTCTTTTCTCATAGATTTTAGCTTACATGTTCCAATAATGTAGCCAAATATGAGGCACTAGTTCATGGCCTATTGATTACTAAAAAAGGAAGATCGAAATGTTGTAGATTTTTGAAGACATGGAATTGGTGATTCATTAAGTGAAAGGGAAGTTTTCCACAAAGAATAAGCTATTGAAAGATTATAAGCATGGAGTTTGGGATCTCTTAGAGGGATTTTATGCTCTCAATCTGCAGGTGGTGCCAAGGAAGTTAAAAAAGAGGTAGGTCAAATGACAACCCTTGGATCTAAATTCTCACCTGCTAAATTTTTTTTTCAAGAAAATAAACATCATGTCAGGGTAATTATCAAGCCACCAATTCCGTACAATGAGACCAGTTGGTAGGTTATTGATAGTTATCAATAAATTATTCAGTTCATCCAAAATGAGGATGAATTCTCATTAGAAATGAAATCTGATTTACATGATAGCTACGGTGACCAGATTATTCACCATAAAACAAATAGATTACCAAGGGGACTGGTCACCTTGGAGCTGATTTTTATCGTAGATGATGAATTTAAAGGGGATAAAAAGAATATTACAGCAAAAAAAAGAGGATTTTCAATCAGTCACAATTTCACAAGGCAAAGATCTTCTTCTGGGAAATGTATGTGATAATAGTGAGAGGAAATATTTGATTTCCTTGTGTCAAAAATTCAGTGATGTGTTTTCTTGGGGTTATGAATATCTAAAGGTATTTAATCAAGATTTTGCACAACATTTAATAGATATTGATCCCAATGTTAATCTAATTAGGAAAAACAAAGGTTGGTTAACCCTAGGATAGAATATCCTCATGAGGAAGGATTTATCAAAACTCATTGAGGAAAAAATAAATTTTCTCATCAAGTACTCTACTTGGGTGGGCAATCTTTTCCCGGTTAGAAATAAGAATTTATGTTAATTTTGTGATTTCTCGATTTGAACAAGGATTCCCTAAAGGACCACTACCCTCTCTACCTTTTATGGAGTAGATTTGCAAATTTTTGTGCAGTAGTTGAAAGGTTTTCCATGTTGGATGGGTATTCAGGTTTTAATCAAATTAAGGTTAGGGAAGAAGATCAATTTAATACTGCATTTAAAACCAAGTGGGGTACATATGCCTATCATAAAATTCCTTTTGGTTTGTCAAATCCAGGTGCCACATTTTAGAGAGTAATGGATATTTATTTCAAAGGTCACATCAATGAATTCATCCTTGTGTACTTGGATGATATTACTATCTTCTCAAAGTAGAGTAGGGATCACATCACCACTTGGAGAAGGTATTTGAGAGATGTAGAGAATTTGGGGTGTCTCTTAACCCCAAAAGTGTAATTTTTCAGTCCCTAGGGGTAATATTTTTGGACATATTGTTTCAAAGGATGGCATTTCCATTGATCTAGAAAAAATTTCAGCCATCCTCTCTCTCTCTCTTTTCTCAACTCATAAAAAATCCTTATAATCATTTATTGGAAAGATTAATTTGTTAGGATATATATTCCTAATTTTGTAGGATTGGTCAAGCCCATCACTTTGATGTTTAAGAAGGATTCAACCTTCAAATTTATAATTGAGGGCAAGGAAATTTTTCCAAAATAAAACAAGAAATTTCTCAGGTCCTACACTTGTCAATCCTAACTATGGTAAGGATTTTATTTTGTATGCATATGGAGCTTGATGTTAGTATTGTTGTTTTTTAACATAGAAAAATGATGAAGGTATGAAACAACCAATGACCTTCTTCAGTCAAACAATGAAGGACTATGAATTGAAATATATTCATATTGAGAAACAAGTATTTGCCATCATGAGAGATCTAAAAAAAATTAAAGCATGTTGTCTACCAATCATATCAAAGTTTTTGTCTCACATTCTAGTGTGAGAGACTTCATTATGGGGGCAGATATTAATGAGAAGAGATTCAGATGGGTCACTAGAATAATGGAGTATGATTTGACTATTAAGGCCATAAAACAGGTAAGAGGTGAGAGGACTTGTGTGAGCATGTTTCTGTTGATGCTCAAGATGATAAAGAAACCTCCTTCATGAATGAATAACTTCCACATGATTCTAAAATTCAACAGGATGAAGGAGATACAACCAATGGTCACAACTAGATGGATGTGATATGATTATCTTTCTATCTATCAGAGCATACCCTCTTGGTCTAAGAAAAACAAAAAAGGAGACATTTAAGGCTGCAATCCATTCCCTATGCACTAGTGGATGCCATTTTATTCAAAAGAAATATTGATGGGGTTTTTATTAGGTGTATTGAAGATGAACAAGTGGAGAAAGTTTTAACAAAATTTCATGATGGCTTATCTGGTGGTTATTTTTCAGCCAAAGCCACAACAATGAAAATTCTAAAGGCAAGTTACTTCTAGCCCACATTATTTGTTGATTGTTAGAAATGGGTCAAAAATGTAAATAATGTGCTTTCTTCACTAGAAAGAAGAGGTTGGAAGATCTTCCACTTCATCCAATTCAAGAAGATTCTCCATTTTACCAATGGGGCCTCAATTTAATTAGCATGATCAATCCTCCATAAAGTTTTGGCCACAAGTGGGTTTTAATTGCAAAATTTATTTTACTAGGTGGACCGAGGTTGTGTCATTGAAGGAAGCAACTGAATCGATTATTCTTGACTTCCTTGAGGAGATTGTCATAAGGTTTGGTATCCCACAGACCATAATTTCTGATAATGTAAAGGCTTTTCTAAGGATCTAATATTTTTGATTGGGATCTTGAACTTGGTGTTTATTTGAAGGACTTCTTCCAATTATTACCCTCAAGGTAATGGTTTGGCAAGAATCTACTAACAAGAACTTGATTAGGATTATGAAGAGATAAATGGATGTCAATCAAATGTAATGGCATACCAAGGTGAGGAATTATTTGTGGGCTAACAAGATTACAATGAAAAAGGTAATTGGAACTTCCCCTTACGAGCTTGTTTATGGAAAAGAAGCAAGGTTTCCTTTATCATTGGAATTTCCTTCACTTGAGTTGGCCCAATAGTTGGAATTTGAAGGGATAGATCAAAGAGAGATCAAGATTGCAGAATTGGTTGAGCTTGAAGAACTGATAAATTCTTCCACTATCAGTTTAGAACAACATCAAAAATAAACCAAACAATGGTTTGATAAAAAGGCTAGGTTTTAAATGTTTAAAATTGGTGATTTGGTCTTGAAATGGGATGCTAAAAGAGATAAACCAAGGAGACACTCCAAATTTGATGCAATTTGGAGTGGTCCATATATCATTAGTGCTTGCAAAGAAGCAAATTCTTTTGGGCTGACTCACCTTAATGGAGATGCACTACCAATCCCAAACAATGGGATTTATCTTAAGCATTCTCATTAGGATAGCATGTTGCATCATTCTACATATTAGATTAGATTTGTAATTCCTCAAGTGTTTGCATAACACATTGTTCTATTAGTAGTTTAGGTTTGCTTTGTAATAAGTGTCTTATGCACACTCTACATATTCCCTTTGGGATATGTATGATTTTCATGTTTTTACATAGTTGTGCCTTTTTTTCCATTGCACTTTCTAGTTTCAGGAAAGGTCTTATGATGGGAACAACTAATTACTATTTCAAGAAGTTTCAATCAGTGTCAGGTCCATGGATTGTTTCAGATGGATTTAGGGGTGAATTTTCAAGTATCAAATCAATTTAAGTTTTCAGGCTGACTCCATGCATAATGGATGCTTCTAGGTCACTGATATTTAGAATCTAACAACAAGATTACCCTGTGAGTCATCCAAACTGTTGTCCATTTTTTCACTCCTTGCAAATTGGATAGCGTAATAAGTCTGGGCATTGGAAGATAATGGAGTACAATATTGTAGAGGCCATGGTATCTCATGGATGGCTTAGTCGAGTTACATCCAAGTTGATTTTAAGTGGCCAAGATGGTTAGTTGAGCATAGCGATGAAGAGGTAGAAAATTTTCTACCATCCGGTAGAATTTTACATGCTATTGGCCAAGAACATTATAGCCTGCTACCAACCAGAAGCAGGAGTAAATGTCAGAGCACGAAGGTAAGATGACAGACTAAGTGGGTGAAAGAGGAGGTGTCGGTAGAATTTATATGGATGTTAACGAGTGGTAGAATAATTCATATGCTATCATGGTCAACAAAAATATATTTGTTACCAGCTGACAGCATGAACACGAGATAGAAAATTAGCTTCCAGCTAAAACCAAGAGGAATGCTACCATTAGATAGCAGGAATGAAACAACTAGATTTAGGATAAAAATTTCTCCCAGCCAATATCAAATGATTTATACATTTGGTTGTAGGGGAATGAAATGCTACTATTCGGGTGAAAATGCATGCAATCGATTGAACACAGGAACAACAGTTGCGGGATGAACATTAATGGTTGTAGTATTGGGTAGGTTAACTACCTCTCAGGAAATTAATGCATGGTAGGTGAGGTCCAAATTATCTATATATTTGTAAACGCCCTCATTTTTTTGAGAAGGGGGATTTTGTGAAAATTTAAAGGAACTATGTAAAATTGTTTATAGAACTCTTATGAGTTTCAGCCTTGAATTTGGGAATTCTGCAAAGGATTTTTTTCTTGTTTCTACTTTGTAATGGATTGTGCATCCTTTTAAGATGATAAATACATGTTTTTTGGATTTTTCTTCCCTAATTTGTGTTATATTTTGTTTCTTTCCTTTCTTTGCATTTGTAGATATATTTTGCATACTTTTTTCTTATTGCAGGACTCAAGTCTGTTGTGCTCCATGAAAATAGGGATTTGAATGTTGTTTTTGATTGTGGAAATTTTTTCTACCCTCTCCTACTTCATTTTCTTTCTATTTTCACTCACTAGGAATCTCTCCACCCAAATTCTTTGTGGTATCACCTCTCTTAGTTTAGGATTTTAAATTCATGCATTTCCTTCTCTCCCTCATCCCTTGGCATTTTAGGTTAGTGTTAGGTAGTTGGATTTCCATTTATAGGAGTATTATTAGTGTTAGGAATAGGTAGAAGAATTCAACCTTCTCCAAATTTATTTCTCAGTTGGAGTCCCACAACTTAGAGACAGTCCCATGTTGTCTCAAGCCCCAAGTCAATCTAATTTAGGACACGTGCATTTTTGAGCTCTAGAAAGATGTTTCTCAATATCTTGCACTCTTAAACTTTGTGTTTTATAAGGGTATCAAGGTGGTGAGTGGGAAACACACATGTATTTTCATACAAGGGTGTAGACTTAAAGGGGCTACAACGAGTAGTAGGGTCACATATCTAGATGGAAGTAATTGTTACACTAGGTTAGCCTAATATTTTCAAGTCTTGGAGTCAAGATATACGAAGGAACCCTACTAAGATATCAATATTTGGGGTGTCAAGAGGTATAGATCAACAATAAATTAAAATGAAATTAAGGTAATGGTAGCTAATGAGTTGAAAATGGATAAGAGTACTATGTTAACTAGCATCAAACATGTAAACTATTAATCTAATCTAAAATAGTTGATTTAATAAAAATAGAAATATGAAATTATTAAACCATAGATATTGTAGAGTCACAAAAAATTGATAAGTAATAAAGCACATATATGACCTAAGCAATAAGAAAATGGAAATTGAAACCCTAAGTGAAAGAGAGCGGATAAAGTACTTAGATTATTTTGTAATAAATTCTGAGGTGTGTTGAGCTAGAAACTAGTGAAATAGAAGGATATAATGTCGTATCCAAACTGAGACAATTGAAAAACTATTGGATATGTTGGGACTAGGGTTTCTAGACTAGGTCAGGGGAACCTAGGTATCTATGACTTAAAATGGTTAGAATATAGATTTTCTTGTGTCGCACTAATGTCGCTAGAAGATAATTGAGTTTGTCTATAAATTACAAAACAAAGACCTCCTACAATATCCTAAAACACATTGAATCCTATAAATAAAAATGATATAAATGAGGAGTCAAACTCACCCTGTGGTCACCCAATAGAGTGAAATCATGACTGAGTGTTACACTACATCTTAGACTCCATGTAGCTCTTTGTGCATGTGTGTAGAATCATTCCCTAGGAAGCTCTTATGTAAAATGCACCAAATAATGAGAAATAACTAGATATATCAATGTAAATAGATGTGTGTATGAAAAAATGAACTTCCCCTCATATGCATGTATGTAGAGAATGCATTCCCTTATCTATTAAATGAAGCTAGATAGATGCTTTGATTCTCTTATAATTCCTTTGGATTTGACCTTAAGTGGTGATAGTAGATGCTTATAGATGGGTCCCTTATTATGGTTACATAGCTTTGTATTTATATGATTCCCTTATTTTAATTTCTTGATTAACATCTAAAAGGTTGACCACCAAGAAAACAAGATGCCCAAAAGGGGTGAGCAAGATATAAAGAGGTCAGGGGCACTCAAATAGGATGAGGGCACATATGCACTAACATCTTAGGTGGCTACTACTATCTAGAGCCAAGAAAGATAAATTAGTGAAATTTAGACTGGAAAATGGGGTGTGCAAGACCACAAAGAAAGAGAGAAATAAAATAAAGTGTTTGAAAATAAATTTCAATTACTAGTTTTCTCTCTTAGGAATCATATGAATAGTGGTATGTGATTAGGACCTAGAAATGCACCCAAGTGTGTGATTTAGTGTCTACATTTACCTCCACTTTTTTTGTTGAGTGAATAATTGATAATATAAAGAACACAAGAGATGTATACCATATGATCCTGAACAACGTATGGAAAAATGTGTGCCGAGGAGACAAGGAAAAGCATGAAGTGATAAAAATGAAGCATGAAGGATAGAGAAAAAGACATGACCCTAGGGGTGAAAGCATATGTTTTGTGTCACATTGACCCTATTTTCATTGTTTCTTTCTATGTTCGATGGTATGAACATTTCTTCTCATAAGGACTAACCTACAAAGAGGAGAAAAAGAGTATTAAAATATGTGTATATGAAAAGTTTGATCCAAGTATGTAAAAAGTGTGTTCAAAATGTGAAAAACTAGTAAAAGCGTCATGTGCACCTGATCCATGATGAGTAAAAAGGATAGAAAAGATCCTGAAAATGTTATTTAAGAACAATTTTTTTGGATGATCTCATGCCAAGAATGAGTTTTTCAGGGAATCTCATGCCAAGTGCAAGTTTTTTGGGCGATCTCACACTACGATAGAATAATTGTTTAGGGGAAAGGTATAATGTTTTTCTCCATCCCTGAATGCTTCCCGATGATTTGTACACCACTGCAAATGGTGTGATCCTGATTTGTTACAATTCGATCCATTTCAATCTAGTTTGATCCAATGTAAATAAAAAAGTGGATACAATGCATTCTTATTACTAGAAGATTATGTTTGTTCTATGTAAACTGCTGTGTAAAACTGTTGTAAACTATTCCTTTTTGATCAAATCTCTATAACTGTCCCCTGGTCATAGGCACCCAGGAAGGGTCAAAAGTGCCTAGGTGCTCATGTATGTGTCTAGGTTCTCAAATATGTGTTATGTTGAAGATTCAAGTAAAATTCTAGGTCATTTTTGTAACTGAAGACAATGTTGTTCTTGTACTATGTAGGTCTGAATGGTGATTGTGTATTGTTGAATGTGGCAATTGATTCACCCAATGTATGTCCCCCTAGTTTGGGGTTCATGTGATGTCTGTAGGAGTACAACATAAAGGAGAAGAGCATACATTAATTAGAAAATGATGCCCTATAGGGGAGGGAATGTTCTTGGTATAAACCAAGGCACATACAAAAAAAGTGGTTGGAAACATTTGTTACTACATACAAGAAAAATGTATATATATAAGACAAAGTGTAAGATAGAAAGAAGGAATACAAAGTAGACCATGAAAATTGGGTTGCAAACATGGGATATCGCTCACAATGTCATAAGAAAATAAGGCCCGAAGAGGCCAAAATCATACAAACAATGAATAAGCAAGCCATAGGGAAAAACTTGCAAACAATGGTGTAGGATAACAAACAATGAATAACAAAGTATTAGACAACCATGGTGGCACATAGTTCTTGAAAATAAAACATTGCACATGAAACACCCATTAACATGTTAAAAAGATAATAATATGTTAATATGTGTACATATTAATAGATTACTATGCTAGGAATAATTGAAAATAGTATAAGATGAAACAATAACACATAGAGTATGTACCAAAGTATATGCCCCCAAGAGTATTGATAGGACTAGAAAAAGGTATAGTACCGGGAATCCATGTTGTGTGTAAGGCTATTTGTAAAGTTTGCATTCACAACTAAAAGGAAAGTGAACACACATTTCTATATAGAAAAAATAAAGACATATGATGTATTTGTCTAACATAGTAAGAAAAGCGTAACATGCGAGCATAAGAAAAATGAAAAATGTCCAACCATGATATGTAGAATGCTACGAGTGAGTGAGATGGAGTTATATGCAACATGAGTGTGATAGAAGCAGCATGTCCCATGAGTGTATGTGTATGAGATGAGGTTCATTTATAAATGACCCCTCAACAATCAAGAATGAACGATAGAACAAGAGTGTGTTACTGGGAAATGGTTTAGACATGTGTGCTAGAGAAATATAGCAATGAAGTGTAGAGCGTATAGAGTTATTGAGCATTGTGAGGTTTATTTCAGATTTAAAATCTTAGTAGTCAAGTATGAACTGTGGAACTAGAGTGCGTCATAGGGAAGTGTGATTTATGAGAATGTGATGCTATTAATATGTGTCATGAATGCATTAACTATAGAAATGTGTAGTGTGTGAGGTTAATGTATATAGTGTGCCCTCAACAATCAGGTGTGAACCATACAAAAATAGTTCCTGATCAGGTAATGATGATACAAGTGTATCAATATGTGTAAGATGATTGCAAGATACTAGATGCAAAGTGTAGAGTAGAAGAGAAAAAATACAAGACACCTGCTAACGTTAGAAGGGGGGAGAGTAAACATGCTTCCCCCTAAGTGTATGATGTGTAGAATTATTGAGTAATGTCATCTAAAATATCATCATTGTCATGGTAAAATCTAAATGGAGATGCTTTGGAGAGTTGGTAAGAAATAGTATTTGGCTTGATTAGGTAAGGATTGATTGCGACGTAGATTATACATGCCCATTGTATATTCTTCATTAGTGAAAGGTGGTAATGGACATCAATGTGAAAACAATAGAGTAATATTTTTGGCAAACAATAGAGTAAAATGCAGCCAAAGGGTGTAGTCATTTCTTCATATACCTTCTTTCTACCCTAACTGTGTGGGCCTATCACCCAGTGTGCATTGGGAACTCACCTGAGGTGAGCATAGGCATCGAGCCCCTCCTTTATGTGAGCTTCACAAGAATGATCCTCCATTGATGGAGAATGAGTTGGAAGAGTAGAAACATAGACATTCACTCAAAAATAGAAGATACATATAACAAATCTGTGCACAAATACATCATAAATGGGAATCAACATTGTAAATAAGCATAACGAAACTAGATCTGACTTAGAATAATATGAATAATACAAATGTTTACACTTAAGAACATGAATAACTAGAATCACACACATATATTGATTTATAAACATTTACAGTGGCCTCATTATATTATAACGGTCATAACGACTAAATACATCAAGGAGTATCATCTTAAACCCTACAAAATACTCTGCAGAGAGAGTGTTCTTAACTATTCTACCCATTACAACTCTTTTTCATACCCAAACTTACGTATATATGCTCAATAACATCCTTGCAAGTATTCATGTAGCACCTCGTTTCCACTTAAAACCCTCTTTAACCTTTCATTTCTCTAGCACTTCATTATCACTATCATCTCCTCTATTTCAGACCCAAGAACTCTTTTAAATAGGATCTTCATGTACTACCTTGGTTTCCTTCAAGAATAGATCCCATGCCAAGTAGAAATGTGGTCCTCTATGGTCGAATGCCTATGTGAGCTTGAAAATGCTTCCACTACTTATAATGATCATCCTAGGAATATTTCTTATGTGGAATATTTTTTTCTTGACCTCACAGGCTCCAAGTTGGCACCTTATCCATTCAACACACCTACTCAGGCTTTTCACATGTTTCTATTGTAAAAACTTCTTCAAAATATGGATGAGTCCCTAAACCTTCTTACTCCCGCATGCCTTTTGCTTGCCCATTTTTTCTTGAGTGCCTTCCTTCTTTACTACCTCCTACACACATTGACTTCTTTCTTGGGATTTATTAATCATAGGGCCCAACATTACCCCATACTACGCATTTTGTCCATCCTTGGAAACCCTCTTCCCTTCCACCAAAGAATAAAGAATAGAGGAAATGAAAGAATCTGCATTAGATTATAGAATGGAAGAATGGAAGAATCCTGCTAATCCCCACATGAGAAGTGGAAAATATTTCTTCACTGGGGCTTCAATATTAACCCAAACATCCACCTCATTTTTAAACTATTGAATTAAGTCACCCACCGTCACGCTAACCTGATAAAAACTCATCTCATCCCCTTATCCTTCAGTATATCTTCAATGCTTTCCATTTACTTGTTAAGGTCTCTGAGCGCGTCCATCGTATGAGTGACTTAGGGGTACAACACTTTTAGTTTATTTTTAATAAACAAATCTTAAGGTTTCCATCACCTCTGATTCTTCTCTACGTCATCCAAAATCCTTTCCTTCTTTGCCTGTTATTCGGTTATTCCCCTCAGGAAAAATTGAACAAGCATGACCCTACAACAAAAAATGAGGGATCAATTTGGCCATGGAAGCTCACATTTCGGGCTCAACCTGAGCATGTCAGTAAATTAGGTTGAGCACATCATAGAGGAGTTTAGGAAATGAAGAAGCCCGTAAGTCCAAAATTCATAGTTCGGAGGTGTGGTTATTTGGAGGTAGGGCAAAGAGATTCAGAGTTCTCACTGCACAAAATGCAAAAAATGATCCAAAACCCCAAAACCATGACAATCTGAAGTCCAAAAGGGTTTGAAGTGTTCGGGGGTCAATGAATTTTTGGGGTTAATGATTTTGGGGGTTGTCTTTGGAGGCACACTTCAGGAAATCAACAGAGTGGTGTTCGAAAATGAGAAAGGTCAAAGTCCGAAAAATGAAATCAAAATTTCATCCTTTGGAATTTCAGAGGTTGAGAGGTTTTGGCAAGTTACGAGGATGTATACTGCCGCAAGCTTTAAAAGAAAAAGGTCTAAAATTTGAAGTTGAAATTTTAGACTTTGGAATTTCAGAAATTTTGTCTCGAAGGATGAACATTGTTGTATAATAATATTTCAGAGTATGAACTCCAAAGTCCAAATTTAAGACTTCGAAGGTTCGGCATTTTGGAACTTTTGAGCCATCTTGCCAGATGAATAATGTCACAAGCCTGAAAAAGACAAAGGTTCGAAACCCAAAGTTTGAATTTCAGAATTTGGGATTTTAGAATTTTGGAACTTTTTTCTCGATGGATGAACAATGTTGCACAATACCATTTCAGAGTCCTAACTCCAAAGTTTGAATTTCAGACTTAGGAGGTTCAACATTTCAAAACTCTCAAGACATCTCACTGGATGAATAGTGTAACAACCTCTGAAGTGGAAAATCCCAAAGTTTTGAATCCCAAAAGCCCAAAATTTCATATTTTAGAGGGTATGATGAGGGGTCCAAGTCTGAAAATTCAGAATCAACCACTTGTATTTATGAAAAAATGGTACCCTCATCTTCATATGGCCATAACGTTTGACTGGGAGCTCAGATTCACA
Source organism: Taxus chinensis (assembly GCA_019776745.2). Classification (NCBI taxonomy): domain Eukaryota; kingdom Viridiplantae; phylum Streptophyta; class Pinopsida; order Cupressales; family Taxaceae; genus Taxus; species Taxus chinensis. Next base: position 122,823 of record JAHRHJ020003526.1, on the reverse strand, counting down.
TAAAATAAGACTTTTTGGAAAACTCTTAGTGTCCTGCAGTGAACTAGTTTTCTTAATTTTAGTAAGGTTAATTATTTCAAAATGAAGAAATATAGTCCGTCATTTTATATGAGTGTTTCAAGGTTTCTCACCTACCCAAATGATGAAGGTATGGGCTTCCTTTCTTCCCCAAAAAGGAAAAGTACATGGAGGCATAGGTTTTACAATGGCACCCATCATTATTGTAGGTGAGTTTAATGCATTTTTGGGTGGATGAAGAAATATTTCAAATTCCTTCTCTCATTCTTCCTATATAAATTGTAAGGAGGATCTCATTTCAAAGTGTTGGATAATCTTGCTTTGCACCCTCCCTTCTTCTCTTGTCTGTAAGTGATCTTGTGGAGTTCAAACCTCCCATTAAAACTGTAAATGTAATTTTTGCCTCTTGGCCATTGTAATGCATTGTATCAAATTTGTGGATGAATTTCAACCATCTCTTGTGTTCATTGTATCTTTCTGATCTCTTATTACAACTTTGGTTAACAGTGAAATTTAGGTTGTGCTAATTTTTTTGGTGTTTTTTGTTTAATGGTGAATAAATTTGTAACAAGAAACTAATATGTGTTGATGCTAATCCTATCCAATCTTGTGCAATTTTATCCCCATGTAAGGAAATTTATTCAACATTCCTCTTGGTGCATCACCTCCATCAACTTAAGTTTAATTTGTTGCGACTTTTTTAACCTTGTCTCATTAGAAAGTTAGAGTATATTTTAGGATAGATCCTCTACAATTTGAGTGTGTGTATAAGAATAGGGGAATATGAACCGATCTTCATCTGAAGTGCTTTCCCAATTGTAAAGTCCCATACTTTGGGAAAATATCCATATTATCTAATCACACTGATAGTTTTAATCTATCAAGTTGCAAACAATTAGGGGTGTTGTGATTACACATCAACATTGTCCTATTGCACTTATTTTTATCTTGAATATATTTCAAATCCGCTTCATGGCTGATAACTAATATGCTTGTTAATTTTTCCCTATCACCACAATTGTCATATACAACTTCTTGCATTTACGTCGCGGTCTTCAGTAAGGCAAGGAGCTCGGAGTATCGATATAATATCTCCCAAGTCTTCAAATTATCTTCTCCCTTTTGGGACGCCATCACCAATTTTTCTAACTCCAATGTGAGTGGTTGTCTCTCCATGGTGAGTATGTGGTTCAAGCCTTCCAAGAGGTGCATGGTCAACTCGTATTTCTTCTTAGGAGGCGCTAGGTCTAGGTGATTCAAGATAACAACATCTCAAATGGTCTCTAACTTCTTATGGACTTCATAAACCTTCGCCTTAAATGTGCATTGATTAACTCCTTTCTATTTATCTCCCTATCCCTTTCAATGGTCTCCTGATTCTTCTTTCCAGTCTCCTCCTCCAAGGATTTTATTCTTTCATTTCTCCTAAAAATTCTTGCCTCAACTTCTACGGACACCTTGTTGAGTTCATTATAAACTTCCTCATCTGATACCTACTGAATATTTACAAGGAGGTTCATTCCTTTAGTGCCTAGTGCTTGTATCAATGCATCATTATTTACCTCAAACTCAAGATTATCGATGTGGGACTCAAATTCCAAGGATATCATTTTCTTAGTGTGTAGGAATGCACTTTCTTCATCAAATGAAGAAAAAGATAGGAGTTGATCTATGGGAAATGTACTTTGGAACTTTGTCCATAAGAATTTTTTTAGATCATTGTTATAGGTCATGGCATGTTCCTACGTTGCTACTATGCCCTTTTTACCTGTGCACACTACCGTGGGGAAACTAACTGCTAAGTTTGGGTCTCTACCCATACTTCTATACTCTTTCCCTATAATTGCACTTTGTTATCCTATAAAATTGATAAGGGAAATTTTGCAAGTAACCATACCAGAATTTTGTTTTGAGTCCCTGCCAAGGTCCCTTAGCATTCGGAATGGCATAAAATCCCTTTCCAGAGAATCTAGTTTTTCAAACTTAGTTATTTTGGTCCTTTCTTGGCCGGGCGTAGATTTTATTCATGCAACATAGAATGAATTTGCACCCCCTTCTATTCCTTTGGTGCACCCTTTGGAGTGTTAACACTAAAATTGTTGCACCTCCCCATGATGCACCTTTCTTGCCTGCGCTAAGGCACATGCACCTCCCTGTTAACACTAAAATTGTTGCACCCCTGAACGGTGTGCCAAGGCACTAAAAAGATCATGTCGATAGCCACAAAACCATGCCAAAGGTGTAAGATTTTTCATGTCGACATATGTTTTGGTGCGCCCTTTAAAAAAGTTGGTGGTGCATTTATTGCACCTTTTGCTATATATAGGCACATCCGCCCTGTCATTTTCATGATTAAAAAACAAGTGAAAAGTTTATTCCTCTGCACCTATCAGTGCCTCCGTCATCCTTGTGTCATTTTGCATCGCATTCGTGGACCCCGCATCATTCCTTTCTTTCTATATATCTCTGGTAAGGGGTCCTTTCTATTCTTGTGATTTTTGTTTGTTGGTTTTCTGTGGTTGTGCTTGCTATGAAAAATAATAACAAAATGAACCTAAGAGGCTCCCCCCAAACTGGTTTACCCTCTGTCCAGATCTGCTGGCCTGGAGGGCTTTTTGTTTCATAAGATCCAGGATCCTCTTTTCCCATTTGTCCTCTCACTGCCCAGATCCATGTTAATGAGGCCTAAAAACCACAAACTCTGTCCAAGAAAAGAGAAAATTTAAGGTTATCACAACCCAAAACCCGGTTTGCCTTTGGCGCAAATCACCATCCCTGTTGCATAAAACACAGTCACGCCAAAGGGCGCACTGTCCCTGCCTACAGCATGCACCTTCCCTGTGCCCTTTGAAATTCCTATAAACCTAATGCATGGCGCCAGCACAATCCTACCTACATCAACACTGAATGTCATGTAAACGTTTTCCTGCACTACGCCGAAGCTAAAAAGCCCCTTGGCGCACCTAAAGTCAGTGATAAACCCTTTAATCCCATGCCCTTTGGCACACCAAAAATATTTGCAACACGATCAATATCTGCACCATTGGCGACATCCTACCACCATGCAACACAAAAATTATTTGCGCCTAGTTTAAACCCTACACAACGGCACAGGCGCAAATCCTTCTACATCAACACTGAATGTTGTGTGTAGTATTCCTGTGCCCTGTGCCGTTTGGCACTGTTTTCTTCCTTGCAACACTCTGCATCAGTGCACCTTACTTTTCTGAGCCTGCAGATCTGTAGTATTCCTGCGCCCTATTCCCAGAAGCTTTTAAATTGCTAACTCCTAATTCTGTAAAGCTTTGATGGATGATCTAATAGTTAACATGGTTCTTCTGCATTGGAATTCACTCCTTCTTGCAGATCAATAGCTGAGCTCGGAATCACATATGTCTACATCAAGTAAGAGAACAACCAAGTCAAAGGGCAAGGCCAAACTCAAAGAGGAAGAAATGAAATATAAGTATCTGAGGGTCAGGATGCCCGAGTCCCATAAAGAATGCGACTTGGACATTAGAGATGCTGAACTTGGCCATATAGACATGGAGGATTTTTGGGCCAGAACTAGTAGGGTCACAGGGAGTCCATGGATGGACAAACTAGTGGGTAGTGGTCTACACTTCACTGGTGGAATCCCTATTAGCGTGATGAATAATGAGTTCATTATGGTGGTGGCCCGCTGCTATAACAAAGACACAAGGTGTGTCAAGAATGAAAAGGACAGGGTAATAATCAACCTCATTTCTTGGAACTTCGAAATCATGCTGGGTATCCCTCACCACCGGCGCTTTGTGGCCGTGAGTCAGGAAGACTGCATTAAAGCATGGGATGAAAATGAGGACAAAAGTATGCAGCTCATGAATGAGGTTTATCTAAAGAATAAGAAGGTAATAACCAGGTGGCCCCAGGTTATTCATCGCAGTGACTTTTCGGAGGAGCTGAGTGACACCATTACCTTCTTGAGTAGGGTTTTTGGGCTTCCTGATGCCCATTACTTCTACAAGTGGATGCTCAGGTACCTGGAGACCATGAACAAAAATGTGCCTGATCAACGTTTTGAGTGGGTAGAAATCATCAGCAGCACCATCTCTGAGTAGCTCCAACAACTCACAACAACGGGGAGGTTCTACATGAACTCCTACATTGTCTACACTGCTGCCTCTGAGAGATATTATCCGGCACTGAGCCGATGCGGCATATGGCCCCAGGTGAAAATATATGAGTATTATCCAGAATTGAGACTGGAAAACAACATTTCGCAGTTCACCAAGATCAACGATGCTTTCTTCTACGACATCATTTGCCTTTTGAGGCCCAATATGACTCACGGTCAGACGACCAAGAGCATTGTGACCGCAACAGAGAAGTGGGGGGCGTTATTTATGCAATTCCCCACCTTTACTTATCTCAGAGTAGCCAACTTCTTGGGGGAGCCCACCAAGTTGCCAAGATATGTAGGGTAGAAGTTGATCCTGTTGGAGCTATCCAGACAGCTCATAACATATCATGAGAAGTGCCTAAAGAGAAAGAAGGGTGGAACTCCATTCCCCCTCACAGTGGGTAGGTACACATGCACTTCTCACACCAAAGCATTGAAAATGATTACAGAACTGGAGCTGCTCAACCTGAAGCACAATTTCCCAGCAAGGCCGACCTTTGATCCACAAAATTTCCTCCCAAAGGCAAAGCTCGATCCGATCCACGTTCCACAGATCGAGGACATCTACATCGACCTGTATCACGAGGTTGAACTCAGGAGAAAGGATCACTCCCTTCTGGCCCTGGCAGAAATTATTCAATATGGCATGGCCATTGTTCCGAAAGGTTTCCAAACGACTGATCAAGAAGTTGATCAGGTATATTTAGATACGGATGGGGACAACTGGCCATTTTCCAAAATAGACAGAACAAGGGCACCTCAGACTATTGAGGAGAGGGTAAAGGGCACCTTGCAGTGCACAGAACATTGGTGCAGATTTAATGGTCTCATTTACCTTGGGGTGGACTTCACCACGTCCCCCCTAGGTAATGCACCTACCAGGCCGAAACATTTTCCAAAGGGAAAAGGGAAAGATAAGGAAGGAGAGTCAAGTGCCACCCAAGAGCAAGCTCTCGAGAGTCCTCCTCCCATTGCCCAGGAGCAGGTCGTGCGCCCTACCTCCCCAGAAAAGGAAGCGGCAGTAAGTGTTCCAATGGGCACATCCACTCAGGATGTTGCCACTACTACAACCATTGAGGTTCCCATCTTCCCTTCTCCCACTCCTCCTTCCCCTCCTCATGTCACTCAAGCAACCATTCCTTTGGTTGTGTCTTCTCCCCCATCTTCTACTGTTCCCCTTTCCTCTTCTTCCATCTTCTCTTCCCTCGTGGAGCTGTCCCCCAGTATTTCTTCCCTCATCTCTCAGCTCCCTTCCACCCCCATAGTTTCCTCTCCTACAGTAACTCCTACCCCTGTGAGCATTGGAGGTTCAACTTCTTTATCAATGCCACCACCAAGCATCTCAACCCATTTCCCCAAGTACACTGTAGTTGCTCCTTCTTCTTCCACTGTTCCCTCTTCTCCCGCTGGTCCCACTCCCTTAAGTCTAGCATGGATCTCCCAACACGTGAGCCAACACAAGAGGAAAGTCCCCATTGCACCTATGGACTTATCCATCATTCCAACAAAAGGAGCTAAGAAGAAAAATCCAATAACCTGCTTCTCTTAGAGTGCCTTAGGCGAAAGAGTAATGGAGATCACGTATCCCGATCCCACAAAGGATAAAAAGGATCTGTCTCCTACAGATTATACAGTGACACAGGTCACAATGGGAACATCCTCCGAGAGCCTATAAGGGGAGGCCCTATCTATAGTGGATGCCCTTTGTAAGAAGCTTTAGGAAGCAAAGGAAGAGAAGAGGATACTAAAAGAGTAAAATAAGCATCTTCTCCAAGCCTTGCAGAAAATGGGCAGTGCACCTCCTACAACTGCCCCTGAAAATCCTGAGGCCCTTAGTCAGGATAAGATAAATTAATACGCCAAGTTTGGTGAACAAGGCATGGTAGTATCTACCTGGAGAGACCAGATCCTCAAAGATAGCGAGGAACTGATCATCAAGTTCATCTGAGTTATATCAGAATATTGGTCAGGCGAACAAGGAACTCCACGTGGTCGCAAGGACCTATCTCCGAAAGAGTTGGAACCATGCTAGGTTACAACATGAGACATTCCAGAAGATGCTCGGCTGCTCAGTCGATGATTTAGTTAAATTCATGGTGTCTTCGATCACCCCATAGCACCCAACAAAGTCCTTGCTGCTTTGGACTACTTAGTCGATCAGATGGAATTTGTCCTGGAGAAGATTGACAAGGTCAAAGAGGAAGCCCTAGATGCAATACATCAGATAGAGAAAATTTTCCTAGGAATGTCTCCCGGCTTGCTCACTCCATCATTTTCCTTGAGGAAGGCATGATTGAAACCATTCAGATCTTCAAAGAGATCGTCTTGCAAGGGTTAGGGCCAGAAGCTACTTTTGAAACTGAATCCATCAACAACCTTCTGGCCTACCACAAATTTGTGGGATACCTGATGGAGGTAGGTAATGAATACTTCAAACTCCTAGGAAAACTCAAAGATGAACGGTAGACTTGTGAAGTCATTGGCGATCACACCAAGGTTCCCACACAGGATCAACTCTAGCCAATGATCAACAAATTCATGGAGTACCGGGCCCAGTTCCACATTGCCTCTCTTAAGCAGAAATGGGATACTCCCTTCCAGACGCAAGATGACGACGAATAGCCTTCCTCTTCTTGGCTTTATTTTTGTAATATTTAAAAGTATGTTGGCACAAATGAATGACATCATCCATGTTGCACCATGGGATGTTGTTATCCACCAAGTTACCCAAAGTCAACAGTTGACTTTTAGATATTTTGTAATATAGTTGTTGGTTTTCTTTTTACCTTCTCTCTCCTTATTCTTCTATATATACTTGAATACTTGTTGTATTTAGATGGTGGACACTTTTTAGATGAAAAATAGAAGTGAGAAGAAAAGACTTTGTACTTTTTGTAACAGAAGAAAATATTAATACAAATATTGAGACTTTGTGCTGAATATATGTGTTATGCATCAGACCTTTATTATGTTAGATCTATATGTTTATTCTGTTAGATCTATCTCTATTTTTTTTTTTCATTTTCCCATCAGTATTGCTTTGTTTGTTTATGCAAGTAGGTTTGGCTCTGTCTTTACTACCAGCCCAAAACATAAACCCTCTGACCTTTCTGCTTTGGAATTCATTTCTTTTCTCCCTTCGGATCTATCCTATCTCCTCTCCTTGCTTCATTACCTTCTTTTTAACAATCGGAAATACCCCCAACTGGGATGAGATCCCAAACCCCCGAAGGTAGAATACTGTCGGACTTGTCACAGATTCCTGCTGGTAGAATAGCAATAAACCAGTTTCACTTTGCTGTCTCAAAGAGGGGCTATGCCCTGCACACTGTTGGTACGTCTATCCATAGATTTGTCCTCCTGACATATTTTCGAACCAACAAACCTATGGCACAATTCCGCACACCCACAAAGAGAACTACATTGGTGTTTGAGATGTAGTGTAGCACTCAGTTGTAAGTTCACCATTGATGGCAGTTGTAGGATAGTCTGACCACCTCATTCTGCATCTTTATTTTTTGGGATTTGATGTCTATTTGGTAGGGTTTTATAGATTCATTCTTCATTGTAGGTTTAACAATGAGCTCATCGATATCCTCCTTTGTGACCTCGGAGTGACCAAATCCTGAATAATCCTACAAACACCTTGTTACCCTTCTTCATAAGATGTTTTGTGAGCATTTCCGTAGACCTAGGAAGATTCAGAACAGGCCTAGGGCACTTCGTGGGCGCCTTCATATCCCTCTTCAGGCGCCCCAGACTAGCCTACTCATCCAGTTCGATATCTCTCTATCTAAGCTCTGAGTGCTAAACCTGGCACCAACTTGCTTCCTTTCTTTCACTAGTGACTCTGAACTCTGTGCACTCCTCCAAAGGTGACTCTGCGAATCCTAGGACTAATCTTCTTTCTACTGGTAACTCCTTGCAATTAGGAGACTTCTACCATCGATTTATTGTTTAGTTTGTTTGTGTATCTTTACTCTTGTACCCCAAAAATCTTCATTCATTTACATGCTACTATAACATTTCAAATTAGGCAGTATAAAATCTACATTTTAGCTCTAATATGATAGTTACTAAAATAATTCTTTTAATAAATATCCCAGTCAGGTCCTATATAGGATAGTAGATGCATAATTATCAGATATAAGCTACATTCTAAAACTTGTGCCTAAGTCACATATACATGGTTTCCACCATCAATAAACACTTGGAATAGGCAATATCACTAGTTTTAGAAATGCCTACGTCATAAGATATGTACTTCTCTACATATGCACACTTCTTAGGATTGTTGTAGGTCTGATGCATAGTCTCAATGATGTTGATAGTTCAACACCTATGTTTAAATGATGCAAGTTTCATTCATGTTCATAAGAAATGTTTACCAACGTCACCTTGAAAATACTCAGTGTCTATGCAGGAGATGGGAAGATTTGTGACAGTACTAAGCAAGCCTTGGTGCACATCTATTACATTAAACTCGCTAGTACAAAAGTGTTGGTATAATCCACAAAATAGCTTCTATCCAAATCCACTACAAAAGGCATCTGTATGCCACACATGTTTCATTCAAGCTGCGTAATATTGTGGAAGTCATCTCATTTATACCTTTACTCCAAGCTTGCATGTAACACTGGTAATCATGTTGTCATAATACTATGAAGCTGTTACATAAGTCTTTCATGGGAGATGGGTTCACACAAGCTTACTCCCAATGTCGTGATACTTACTGGGCCTAGTCGTTGAACATTAAAGAAGCCACAAAATACTACATGGGATGTGAGGACCACTCCAGAACATGAGCTTCTCCCCATGATGAGAATGATATCAAATAGGATCATATATGAACATCTGATAAAAGACTAACAAAGGATACATGTGGTTCTAGATCTGGGTCTTATTTCGTCTTAAGGACCAACAAGATGATCTAACTTGAGCTTAATCACCAAGTGGAGCGAAGCTTTATCGTCATTTATCAATGGCCAGTGAGAGGAAATGATGTCAGGAATAGTTCACAGGGGAACATTTGCTTGTTAATCAGGTGTCTTCAAACATTTTCTTAATGGCAAATCCTTATCGAATAAGTAGTATAAATAGAGAGCTCTCCTTCATAGATCAAGCTAGTGAACCTACCAATCAACTGTGGGGTTATGTGCATCCACCTTCTTGTGACTAAGGGAAGGGTTGAATTTCAAATTGAGGAATATGCATGACATTATTCAGTAGAGTTACTGAAATAGTTTGGTTATGTATAAGTTATGTAAAATTTGCATATCACTTAGAGAATAAGTATAGGATTCATGGAATCCTTGGAAGATATTTTAACATACTCTTGTCATGACGTTTAGTACGTTAGAGAGTATCAATTGATGATTGATGCTCACCATTCAGTAATTTTTCCTTCATAAATAAAGAAACATTGTTCTTTTAGGCTGCAATTTTTGTGCCTAAGATCTTTCTTCGACGATACTAATGATACTAACTAAACTATAGTGATTAACACCGAATAACAAAGAATATAGGCATTAAGAATTCATTTGGGAGACCAATTACAATCATAGAGGTTGCATTTTATAATGTTTGGTATGAGAGCAAAGGATTTGGAGGTCAAACTTGATATTTAGATCTGGTCATAAGCATTAATCCATGGGTCTGTGTCAAACTGCTCCCTAGGATATCACTCACTTCCCTCACATACCAAAATGGGTGTGTGGGTAGAAGGTAGTTGCAGACAACTTCACTCACACACAACTATTCACTGTATTATTCAGGTATGAGGGTGTGATGTCATACAATCATTATTGTTGAGATAATGTGAGGAAAATAATGGCATGTGGAGTGAATAGAGGGCCATAGACATTACAAACCCCTATGGCTAACATGATTAATTCCCAATGCACACTCCCTTAATGTTGAAGGCCCTGATAAACCACACAACAATAGAGGAGTTCCTTGTGGATGAAGATGAGAGTGTCAATGAACATGAGTGCTGATGAGTACTTGTAGATCAAGAAGTTGTTAAGGTCAACCATATAGATAAGCAAGAGGAACAAATTCTTGAGTGTAATCATGATGATTAAACCAGACAAATCATGAATATAAGTTTGTGTTATTACAGGGAGAACTTAGATCAACCTAAGATTTGATAGGATTGGATCATATAAATTAGAGAAATACTAACGAGTACCCAAAGGTATGGAAGATAACAAGAAGGTGAGATTTGCAAGCTACCAATTTGTAAAGGATATACATCTTTGTGTTCAGGGAATCATGTGTAGGAACAACTAGTTTAACATGGAAAAGATAAGTTAAAGAAGTGGGATCGATTGGAGATAAATGTGAAGCCTAAATTCTAGTTGTCCGCCTCAATGTGATTACCGGTCTCATTTATTCATACTGAAAATGTGAGAATCATATGTGGCAGAAGGAACTAAGTGTGAAGAAGTAAACTGACATACATTCTATCACACTCACACATCATACATTGGACACACATGGACACATGATGTTGACACACAGATCTTAAGAGTAGGTCGTTGAGTGACCTGTAGCCTCCATTTCCTCCATCCTTCATGATGAAATACAATGTTTACTCAGGATACAAGATCTCTTGGAGGAAGCTTTTCTGATCAATTTTTCCCTCATGATCAGAGTGGAAGAGAATTGCCATCCCAAAAACTAACATAATAACCTTGTTTTCAGGAATTAAGGATTTATTCTACACTTTACCATCAATGGAAATCTTACGCTAGTTTCTTACAATACTTAAATTAATATCTATAGGTTCATTACAACTAGGTGTACGATATATAAGATTTGATTAGAACTATGGAGGTTAATAAATATTGTTTACAATATAAGAACTGAATCATTCCTTTAGCATATGATTTGTTTTCTAACACACCACTGTAGTTACTTCTAGATCAATAGTCAAGGTTCTGAAAATCTTCTCTATGAGAGATAGAAGTATAAACACACTCTAGACTTGCCACAACTAATTTTCTGGAAAGGCTTGAAGACCATGCACCATAGAATAGCTAAGAGGCATATTGATTACATGGGAATACTACTTCAGCAGGTTAGAATGGGGCTAGAACATCAACCTAGGTTAGGATTCGTAGCAAAAAATCCATGACTGTATTGTACAACATATGACCTTCAATACTGGTACTTAGACCTACTGTAAACCAGCTTCTACAAATTTTTGGGTCCTTCCTCACAGTTTTGAGATCAAAAAAATGTCGCTATCAGTACCACTAGTTGTCGCTCTATGCAAGTGACCTAGATCTTTTTTCTTAATGTGAATCTAGATCATCATCTCATGTCATTGTTAGATCCATGTGATGAAGACATCCATAAAAAAAAAATAGGCTAAGGCTTGTGGGTACTTTGTCATACTTACTTTCCGAAATTGTTGTTTCATCTACATCGTAAAGAGGCCTCAAAACCCATGATCATTTTCCTTCCATAATCGCCCATAGATATCTATTAATCAACATCAAGTGAGATTCTGGCAATATGCCATGTATGGAAATGATTTTTCTTTGAATTTTTCAATTCGATTCAAATTTCCATATCGATTTAAAAAATTGGATACTAGATTCCACCGAAAATGCATCTACAAAGCAATTTTTTTTTCGGTTTATAATTTTTGATATGATCAATGTAAAGAGCTTAAAAAAACACACATTTAAAAAAAAAACATCATCTCAATCTGAGTTACCAGCTTAAAGTTATGAAAACTAAAATTTTTAAATCCAACATCTTTGTGGAACCCTTTCCAAAAATGGATTTTTTTTTATCCTTGTATTTTTTTTACTAAATCCAAAAATTGAAAAAAACTGGAAAAGAAGATTTATAACTCATGATTTCATGATGGATAGATAAGTGTCATTTTGACTAGTCTGGAAAAATATCAATCATGGATCTTGGACAAAGCTAACATAGAAACCATGGAAGATGTTATAGGCATGTAGATCCACATGTGAATTGACAGTTGCAAAACAAATCTGCCACTTCACAAATTCCCTATACATTGATCATGTTCAATAATTGCACAGATCGCATGGATCTTATGAAGACATGGAGGATAATATGTGAAGTCACCAATAATGGTGTGTGAATGATAATTTGGATGAACTGCGCCCTCTCGAGCCAATTAGATCACAAAATATGCCTTGATCTTTTCTAGAAATGTTGAACACATAGAAAAATGGAAGAATAATCAGCAGAATTACTAAAAAAAACATCGAATGGGAGAATTACATATCACTGGAAGACGAAGTCGTGATTTGTGACTCATGGAAAGCTTTAAAAAACATGGGAATCAGATGTAGTAGGTGAATATAAATTGATGAGATCTCACCACTGGAAATGCTACATGAAAAAAAATGGTTATGCCAAGTGCAATCTCAGGATCCCATTTTCTCTTATACCAATGATAAAAATTGAACTATACTAAACAACACTGAATAATAAGAATATAGAAATTTAAATTCATTCGGGATATCAATTACATTAATAGAGTTTACATTTTATAATGTTTGATCTCCTACAAATGGTGGAGTCAACACTTCATCTTCAATCTCTCAAACTTACTCTCCATAATATCTCTCAAACATTACCCCTAGGATATCACTCACATCCCTCACACACCAAAATAGCTACGTGAGTTGTTTATTCAATAACTTCACTCACACACAACTATTAACTATATTATTAATATCAGTTGTATTAACTCGTTATTAATAATATTGCAATTTATTAATAATGTCACAATATATTTGTAATACTGTCCTCTGCACATAACACCTTAATGATTGTAATTAGCCACTGACACAAACATGCACCCAAAACCAACCAAAAGGAAGAAAGAAATGAGAAAGGGAAATAAAAAGAAAGGAGAATGCATTAAGGTAAATCCTAAGATAGCTGACAATATTTCCTTATTTACAAACACCAAAAAGCCTTATTTATAGTAGGGCTTCAGCCTACTTCCATTGAAATAATCAGGAAGTCACATTCTATCCAGTGTCTAATAGCTAGAAAGCACCTGAATCAACTATATGGGTAATATAATATGGTCCCAACCAATAGAACTTGAGATTCCTAGGATGGCACAGGAACTTAGAATTATAAGGTAAAACCATCTGCCCAACCTCAAATTATTTATTCTTTATGTGACAATCATGTCAGACCTTTTGTCTCACCTTCTTAGTATTCTGACTCCACTTAGCATGTGACCACCTCTCATCTAACATGATTAGCTTTTCAATGTTCTCTTGCAATTATTTTTCATTAGGAAATCCTCTTGTGTGTGCAATACATAGAGAGGGTAGCATAAACTCGAATGGAAAAATATCTTCGACACCAAACACAAAACTGGAACAGTGTGGCTTTGTTCAATCTGTTGTAAGTTTTTCTATATGTCCATAGCATAGATGAGACTTTTTCATCCCAATAATTCCTCCCAACATCCCAAATATTGGTAAGTGTATGACTCAATATCTTGTTAAATGCCTCAGCAGTCCCATTATCTTGAGGGTGATAACAAGTAGTCTTGTGATGATCCACCGAGAACTTTCCAAACAAAATCTTGATGGTATCATTCAAAAAATGAGTACCCCAATCACTAGTCAAACTCAGAGGGCCCCCATACCTGCTTATAATATTTTTTCCACAAGAATCTTGTTGTTGTGGCTACGGTACAATCCCTCATAAACACTTCCTCCACCCACCGTGTTAGATAATCAGTTCAAGTAATGATAGAGCGCTAACCCTTCCTTGCGTGGCAAGTGAAATAGGGCCTATAAATTCAATTTACCATTTCTTGAACGGTTCAGCACTAGCTATTGGTCTCAATGGCATTTCATCCCTTTTTCCTAGCTTACCAAGGCACTGGAAATGATCACAGGCCTTGCAATATTCAATATAGTAATTAGAAACAGTCTCCAACCAAAAAGGCCAACTAAGAGGATCTTACACATAGTAACATTCCCTACATAGTCTCCTCCTGCAATTCCACCTTGAGCTTCTTCCATGATTGCAGTGCACTCATGCTCTAGCATACACTAGTGCAAAACCTTATTACGACCCAACTTATATAAGTCTCCATAAATTAACATATAGGTCATGACACGTATGGCTAACTACTTCCTTTCTAATTTATTCATCTCTTCAAGCATGACACCCATTCTTAAAAACACAACAATATCTTCCAAATAAGAGGGTGTGTATAATGTAATCTAAACATTTTTGCATCTGACATTTTATGCTCAATGCTTTATGTGTCCTCTCCTGATTCAATCCTTGATAAGTGGTCAGGCCCCCCAAATTATTCTTACCCGGTTTTACAATAACCGTAAAATCAAACTCTCGAAACAATAGGACCCACCTGCATATGTGCCCTTGTAAGACAGACTTATTCACCAAGTACTTTAATACCATTTGGTCTATGTCGAATATAAAGGGTGTTCCAACAAATATGACCTGAACTTTTGCCACACATAAATCATCAACAATGCCTCACGCTCCATGGTAGTATAATTTTGTTCTTCCAGGGTTAGCTTCCTACTAGAAAAGCACAAGGGATGGTCAACAATTCCCTCTCTAGGTTGTGGTAAGACTACTCCAATCGCCATCTCTGAAGCATCAAAATGTACATGGAATGGCTTATCCCAAGATGGAAAATGTAATATGAGTGCAGTAATGAGTCTATTCTTTAGTTTTTTTTTGAAAGCCATTTGTTGCACCTCTCCTCAATGGAACATACTCTTGTGTTTTAGCAACTCCTCCAATGGTGTAAAAATCTTGGCATATCCCTTCATGAACTTCCTATAATACCCTATATGTATAAGGAATTTGTGCAACGTGCTCTGGCTGGTAGGGTCCCCCAATCCTAAAATAATGGAAAATTTGGTAGGATCCACTAACAAGCCTTCTTTTAATATGATATGTCCCAAGAGGGTTCCAAATGGAGTAGCAAAAAAAACACATTTATTAATGTTGAGAGATAAAATCAACTACTGGCATCTCTCAAACATAAGTCTCAGATTATCACAATGGTCCTTCACTAATCAATATAATGTCTAGTCATCCAGGTATACTTTTAGAAATTTACAGATGAAGTCCTAAAATGGCTGAACCATAATGTACAAAAAAAAAGCAGGCATGTTCTTCAATCCAAAAGGCATGACTATATAGGAAAAACTTCCCCATCCAGTAATGAAAGTTTTCTTTCCTATGTCCTCCTTTGCAATTATAACTTGATGATATCTTGAGAATCCATATGTTAAAGAATTATTTTTTTGGCCAATTACTCCTTCCAGGATCTCCTCAATGAAGGGGGTTCGAAATAGATCAATGACACATACTGCAATCAAATCCCTATAGTCAACATAAATCCTTATCCTCTCATCCTTCTTAATTTTGATGACCATTCGGACTGTCCCACTTTGATTCCTCAACATCCTCAATTATGCCTAATGTGATCATCTTATCAATATCTTCCTTGACTTTGATGTCTAGAATCAGATTCATTTGATAAGGTCTCTTCCGAATTGAGCATGTACCCTTCTTCATTTTGATTTTCATCTCTCATAAATAGTGATGAAATCCTTTGATTTCATTGTACCCATGATAGAATAAATCCTATAATTCACCCAATAGATTAATAACCTTTTAAACATCCCTTTCTATCCAATAATATCTAATAATATCTTCTTTAGGTTCCACCTCAGAGCTAATGTTAACCTTATTGGTTTTTAGGGGTTCATGTAGGAGTTAACTTTCTCATAAGCACTATCCATAACCTCGCAGGTACTGAAAATATGGTTAACATCTAAGTTCTCCACCTCTTCACCATATATTAAGTAGACCAAATTTCCTTTCTTCTTTTCCATTCAATCGTGCTCAAGATGTACTTCCTCTGATTCTTCCTCATCAAAGTGTGCCTCCAAGTCAATTTCTCCCAACAACTCTAGTATTTTATCCTCTACCATGACACTATCTAGAATAGTTAGGTGCTTAACAACCTAAAAAACCTTATCCACTAATGGCTTAGTACTCAGATACTAAAAATCTTAAATGATATTAGCTTTCAACTCCTACCAATTTCCTATCTGACGATGAAACTCTAAATGAATATACCACACATGTACACAACCTTGTAAAGTGGTGTAAAGTTTATGCAATCATAAAGATGGAAAAAAGGCTTCCATACCTTCCATCCAGACCTTCTCACGTGCCAGGATGTGAAACAGGGCGGGTTCCTTCCCATGATAGTTTTGTATAGAAGTAGGTGCATTACCTCAAAGAAAACTAATAGAGAACATGATTCTCACCTCATACCACTCTAGAAGGCTATCTTGATGGGTCACCCACCAATTTGCTATGGTCTTGAAAAATTTATAGATAATAATACTTCTCCTTTTGATCTCACATATCCATTAGGTCTCCATTTCTTGTAGGAAAACATCAGGGTTGGCTCCCCTAGTGTAACCTGACAACTGTTTTCCTCCCAGACACCTGATTGAGAACACCTTTGTTACTCTTATAACATAGCCTCTTAAATGCCTTTTGACTAACTCATATGTACCATGCGCCCAATTCTCACATGCCATACTAGTTATGTCACATATAGATTAAGCATCTTCCCACTGAAGAATTCTTTCTTTTGTCGGTTACATAACCTTAGGGTCCCTGATAGTGCACACATAGATTTTTTCTAGGTCTTCTTCACCCAAGGGCTCAGTATTTGGCATTGACTTTCCATATGCTAAAGGAATGATTAAAATTTCCTCCTTGTTCTAAAAACTTATATAACCCATATTGAAATGTAAGTCAACATTGTTCTTATAGCACCAGGAGCACCCAAGTAACACTGGAAAGTTGTCCACCTTAGAAAGTGATAGGACTTTGAAGTCTCCAGTGAATTTTTTCCTTTGGATAGTGATAAAAACATCCTTTAATAAACCAATGGGCATTGGCTTTTTCTTGTTATCCGTATACAACACATTTGAAGATGGCTATAATGGGGGCCTTCCTATTTGATTCCATGCATCCAAGGTGAGAACATTAACTTCCACACCCATGTCAATTAGAATATTGCTTAGGATCCATCCATCAACAAAACTGCATTCAAGGTAATCTCCTTAGCATAATCAAGACTGTGAGGAGGCAGATTAGTATGAAAAACTTACCTCTCGCACTCTCCTTTGACACTTGGTACTTTTCCTCTCAGCCACTCTCCTAACAGAGGGATGACATTCTCTTGTCTCAGCACCTTGCATACCTCCTTGACTTCATCTAGATCCTTCTTTGGAGTCTCAGTACTCTTTTTCTTCTCTAATTTTCATGACTACTTATTCAGGCAATAGATCTCTCATTGTAGGCTTCAAATAACATCCATGGTTTCCTAATAAGATTTGTTTTCATGCATAGGATCTGGATACTTCCCATGTACCACTTCTTCTCTTGTAATAAATGGTCTTTACTTTGGTATCTCCTCAACACGTAAAACCTCAGCTCGTGTCATCAACTAGTATAGGTTCTAACTCTGACTCACATGCCACCCTTGGCATCCATTGTTGATAATATCTCTTCATGCTTACCATCCTAGAACCTTCATTCTTTTTCTTTTTCCCAAACCAAGAGCATTGCAAAAAATTGGGACACTCACGCTTGTAATGTTTTGTAGATCCATACTTGAGAAAGTTCCACAAGGGAATTCACCCCTTCCCTCATGATTTCCATTACCTCTAAATCCTCCTCAAAAGCCTCTACCTCAACCTCCTTCATTTGTGTGCCCTCATAATTATTACCATAATCATTAGAAATACTAGCAATGCTGGTCTAGCACACACTAGTATCAATGATATCATGTATCTTCTCAATCAATCTATAATCCTTGGTGTCATGAGTAGTAGAGGTAAACATTTTGTAATAGTAAGACACATTCTTATGGATTGTGTGTTTTAGCAATGGGAATCTACTTCCATCATGATCTCCATGGAAAATCTCACACTCCACTGACACAGAGTACACAAATCTTCATGGGAAATTGTCCTTTGTATGACCCTCGACTTCACAATCTGTACACCATAACCCACTGCAAGTCTCATGAATAGAGTTTACAAACAATTTTTCTATTTACTTTATCATTACAACAATTTGGGATTCTATGAGTGGACTAACTCCTGTATCAATGCTTTTTACTACTCGAGCCTACAAGGTAGCCTCCAAGGCCTCACATAGATTTATGGAAGTCTTTTGTAAAATTTCCCTTCGGAATGGTGTGATCAATCCTCCAACTAACCACTAAGCATGTTGCAAAGGGTGAATGTCATAAGAAAACTTGGATAGGAGAGTCTTTAAATGTGTGTCATACTTTCACACATTCTCTGTCATTCCTTTTTTAATCTCCTTCAACGCTCTGATTATTTTTTGTTCAAACTCACGTATGTGGAACTCCACAAAAATTCATTACATAGCAAAATGTAATCCACCACTTTTTGGTGTGGATCATACTTCTTATACTAGCTATGTGCACACCCTTGCAACGTGGTTACGAAATAATTGGCCTTCAATTCTAAGGAAGTGATACCATTCACACGCCATAGTAACTCACATTCTTGCACATGATTTGCAACATCTTCAACACCCTTGTAATTAGGAAAATGTAAAAACTTCTCAAAAAATACATGTTGAGGTTGTTGAGGCCCTTAACCACTAGATCCAGAACCTTGGCCTCCTCCAATATTTCCACCACCTCTAGCACCACTATATCCACTTGTATCAATTCATGCAGATCCACAAAATCCTCCTCTTGTTGAAGGTAAGAGGCCTAATGTAGCTACTCCTTGTGAACCCATTATCGTGATAAACTGTGTGCCAAAAGTCTGCAAAGTTGACCCACTCGTAGATGTGTTTCCCATTCCACTTATAGATGTGATACCCAAACTTTGTAAACCCAAACCTTGTCCAAATTTCATACAAGATAGGATACCTATAAATACAGGAAATGACCATACAACCATAGATATGCCAAATGAAAAATTATACCTCCTAAGTGTCACTCAACCACCCATATTGATATCAACTAAATTATTAAAACTTATATAAGGAACTAGAAAACTAATCACCAAGGTCTAGTCACCATGTGGGTTAAGATTCATGCCTATGTCTCTTCTCCTTTCTCCATATGATGATATCTCTCAAGAATCTGAGGGGGTTTCTCTTCTATGCTTTCCAAGACGAGGTAGCTCATACTGCTTAGGTTCAACGTCCTCCACACGAACCTCAAATCCTTCCCGCAACGTTAACTTCCATAAATTCATCACTTTTATAGCTTCGCACTATCTCTCTACCTCCCTTTCTTGATGTTCCTCTCCTCTCTCTCCATTTCTACCCGCAAGGTCCGCCATCCTCTACCATGCTAGCTTCTATGCCCTGCATCTAGTAGGATTTTAGCCAGCCATAGGAAAGGCTTCCAAACTCAAAGTAATAACCAGGATCTTGAAAACTAATGCAATAACATGTAATAACAATCCTCTAGGATCCCTCAAGAACTAAATTTTTGCAATCTCTGGAAAAGAATACGTAGAAATAACATATTCTAAGGTATAAATAATCAACACACCTCTCCACCATTGATAAAAAATGTGTCCATGTCCGATCACCGTCCTGTAAATGTTAATATTCCTCTTGGTTCTAAACACAAGGTATATAGTACCAACTATACCTAAATGCATATGCCAAAATCCATTCATATAACTCCACAGGGAAACAACAAAAGAATGTTTCATAAAAACTCATGATACAGGTTGTCCTCTACCCGTTTACATGCATCAAACTCAAGTCCAGTGTTAAATCTCTGAGAAAACTCATCCTATGTACTTTTAAGCCATGCTTTGATGTTGTCCAAGGTCAAGCACTCTATCATCACACGCCATTCTCACAATAGCTTCAAAAAGAAGAGGTCCCAACAACAAAACCAAGATGTAGTCATTTCTTCATATACCTTATTTTGACCTAAGCGTGTCGACCTATCACCCAGTGTGTGTTGGGAACTCACTCAAGCCATGCATGGGCATCGATCCCCTCCTTTATGTGAGCTTCATGAGAATAATCTACCATTGAAGGAGAATGAGTTACAAGAGTGAAAACATAGACATTCACTCAAAAATAAAGATACCAATAACATATCCACACATAGATGTGTCATAAATAGTAATGAACATTCTAAATAAGCATAATGAAACTAGATCTAACTAAGAATAATATGAAGAACACAATTATTTACACTTAGGAATATGAATAACCAGAATAACACACATATATTGATTTATAAACATTACAGTGGCCTCATTATATTATAAGGGTCATACATATTGAATACATCAAGGAATATTATCTTTAAACCCTAAAAATTACTCTGATGAGAGAGAGAGAGAGTTCTTAGCCATTATACACATTATAACTCTTTTTCATGCCTAAACCCATGCATATATACTCAATAGAATCCTTACAAGTATTCCTGAAGTACCTCATTACCACTTCAAACCCTCTTTAACCATTCATTTCCCCAACACTTCATTATTGCTCTCATCTCCTCTATTTCGGACCTAAGAAATTATTTAAATAGGATCTGGATGTAGAACCTTGATTTTGTTATGAACATATGGCATACCAAGTGGAAGTGTGGTCCTCCATGGTCGAATGCCTATGCCAACTTTAAAATGCTTCCACTACCTATAAGGATCATCCTAGGAATATTCCCTATGTGGAATATTCTTTTCTTGACCTCAAAGACTCCAGACTAGCACCTTATCCATTCAACATGCCTACTCGGGATTTTAACATGTTTCTCCCTGCGACAACTTCTTCAAAACATGGCTAAGTCCCTAAACCTTCTTGATCATGCACATGCCAACCTCTTCTCTCATGCACCTTTCCCTTGTGCATGTTTTCCTGAGCACCTTCCTTCTTTATGACTTATTCAATGCAAGGAAAAAAAAAAACATGATATGGGGAATGAAATGTTGATATGTTTAGGATCTAAAGTTTCACCAATATATTCAAGCCAAGACTTGCTGAGAGTAAGTGGAGAAAGGCACAAAGTACACGCAACAAATACTGAGAAATGAAACACTTAGAGGTCATAAGCAGCAGTAATGTGAAAATATCCATGAAATAGATGAGGAGAATGTAATGGAGGGATGGTATCATCCAATGTGAATCCTAGCCAAGCCAAGCCATCATCTGTAAAAATAGTGTCAGAGAAAGTGGGATCAAATAGAATGTGCATATCATTGCGAATAAGCAATATTCATGGAAAGAGTGCATGTGAAAAGAGGAAGTGCATATACATGTTACTCAGGAGAAGCTGAGGCAGGTGGTATGATGTCCAATGTATGATTAGACCCCTCATAAAGTACCATAGTATTAGTAGAAGGAAGGGGTGAGGCTAAAGTAGATGGTACAATGTCTAATACATAAAAAGTACCATCAAGTGGAGGGAAAGTGTTCATATAGTGCATGGGTCATGGACCAATAATAGGATGCATAGTAATTGAAGTTGGAATAGGAAATGCTCTAGTTGGATCTAGGTGGTAATAGTTACTATCATCAACAACTATATATTCAAAGCCCTCATATAAGATTTAACATACCAATGAACTGTAGGGGGAACTGTTTACATTTTGTGAAGCCATGGCTTGCCAGGTAAGTAAGTAAGTATATAGAATTGGGATATAAAAAATGAAGAATAATTTAGGAAGCATTTTAGGGCCAATTGTGATAGGTAGAGTAATAGTGTCGATACATGTATGTGTAGTATAATCATATTCCTGAAGAGAAATAGATTTTAGGTTATGATTAGCTAAGGAAATTCCTATATTCTTAATTAATGATAAAGTACAAATATTGAGATCAGATCCATTATTGAGTAAAGTGTGCTTGATACCCATGTTATTGATGCATATGTATATATATATAAGGGAGGATCATTGTCATAAAAACTATAAGTGGCTATTTTAGATTGAAAAGTAAGTTATTGAGAAAAAATGCATGTATAAATATATGATATACTATGTCTGGATGAGTCGTAGAAGGAGTGTGGGCATTATCCAAGAGAGTAATGATTTTATCTCAACAATCAGTGTTGGATAGAAAGAAATCGTGAATGGATATATCCATAATGAGAGGATGAAAGAAATGATGAACTGAATACCTGAGAGTGTTTGAATGAGATGGGTTCACCAAATGGTTTAATAAAAATAGAAATATGAAATTTTTAAACCCTAGATATTGCAGAGTCACAATGAAATGATAAGCAAAAAATTACATATATGACCTAAGCGATAAGCAAATGGAAATTTAAACCTAAGTGCAAGAGATGGGATAAAGTACTTATCTGATTTCAAAATAAATTATGAGGTGTGTCACACTAAAAACCAAATATGCATGAACTAGGGAACCTAGACTGAGTCAGGGCCCCTTAGGTGTCAGAGTCTGCTCGTACATGCTTGTGACTACAAAAATGGTTAAAATATGAATTTTCTTGTGTTGAGTCGATGTCACTAACCTAACCTAAAATAATTTTTCATAGATCATGTATGTTGCTAAATAAGGTGCAAATTCATTGAATACAAGAAATAATATGTGAAAAATACCTAGGAGCAAAGGATAACAAGTGTGAGGAAAAAAAAAGGAGGCCAACAACAAATAATGAAACTCTCTTTATGTACTATCTCTAACCCATAATGGTTACATGAAAAACCATTCCCCATTCCTGTCAGGCCGCTTAAGGCACATTTTATATAAATAGATACATTAATGACCCTTATTTGCACAACAGAAATTATTAGTAACAAGTATAAAAGAAACGTGAAATTTTAGGTGAATACATATGCCCCAGCCTTTGATCACCACACGTGGCAATAGTAAAACATGGGGTGGTCAATGAAAAAAATAGTCTGTAACACTTATACTTAAAGTAATTACATAAATGAATCCCAAAAGGAGTTGCTAAAATGAAATATACCCACAAATGCATACCTAATAGTGTCGCTCATCCTACCACATGCAGGTGTAATCCATGTTGCACGAACCCTGTATAAGAAAAACTAAAAGGAAACTTTAGAGGATCAAAAATAAAATAAGACATAAATATCCTAGCTAGGGGCCTATGGGATGGATTTCATGAAATCATGATGTTGAGATGTGGTTGATCATGGGGTTTTATTCAACTAGTACCACCATATGGGTGTAGTTTGTGAATGATTTGTAAATGGTCTAATGCAGAGATCAGAGGTTCATGGGACCCATGATATTATTGACACACAGATATATGATTGGTACCCTATATATAAGATGATAGGGATGCCATATGTATTATAAGAAAATGTGTTGAGATTACTTTAGTGGGTGAATGATCCGATAGTGAGATCACATTGAGTATACTAGTCATTAGAAAATGTGGGTCTAGGTGATGTGATATGGAATCCCTACATAGGTATCATATATCAATGGCTTATTTAGACAAGGAAATATTTCTTAGATACTTTGATAGAGGTGATGGGGACACATGTTTTATTGAGTGGAGACACGTGTAGTAAGTAGGGTCCTAAGATAGTTTGGGTGACTAGTGCTAGCGGTGATACTACAATTTTTACCCTACCCTCATCATCATGTTAGAGAGGATGTAAGAGTATAGGTACAGGAACCAAGTGTTCAAAATCATAGGATAATGATAGCGGGAAAAACTTCTCAAAGGCATCAGAGGCATGGTGGGGATGCTTACGGACCACTACATATCATAGCATTTATTGGCTCTCAAGAGGGAACCAATATAGGATCCATGGATACAGGGTCACTGGCTAGTTCAGTTCCTAGTATTGTGGGAGGAGGATCTAGACAACCAACATCGTGGCTCAAAGACCATAATATCCAACAACCTGGAGGTGGTGTTTTGACACTGATAAGGGTATAGATGGTCGTGTATATGATACAAAGGCCTATACCACATCAGATAGGAAATATGACCATGCTGCCAAGAGATAGGTAGAAAAATATTACCTAGGAGCCAAACCTCTTCATGATGACAAGGAGATGGAGGTGTTTGACAACCAAGGAGATGGTGAGACCATCATAGAGAGACTCAGGAAGCCAAGTATGTGTGATAATATGTTATTTAAATGATTTTTGATAGGCATATGTCATATTATTAGTGATGTGTGCCAAATTTTTGTTTTGTAGAGTAGATGGTAGAGGAGTGGCACTCTCTTATTGAGAGCACTCACCGTGAGATCCTACACTCTGTGTTCAATGTCCAAGATATTATAGTGATGATAGATCTAGTAGCACCATCGGGTAAGAATTTAGTGAGGTAATTTCATCTAGTGGGAAAATTATCCAAGACATTGAGGAGATATTGGGATGCACACATGTATGAAGCTATCGACAACATATATGTGATGGTGTATAGTTTTATTTCAGGAATAGGGAATCCTAACATAGGAGCACTCAACTTTCCTATTATATTTCAAGAGATCAATCAAACTAGATTATGTCATTAGAGACCCAACAGGTGAGAGAGCAGGGACAGGCCTGTGGAGCCCGATCTAGGGTGGAATCCATGGCTCACACAGTGAGAGAAGCCATCATGGCCCCATTGGCCCAAAGCATCAAGAAATCCCCTAATGAGGGTTAGGGTTCTTGAGTCATATTGTGGATGGGACTTTATGTTTGTTTTATTAAGGGCAAATAGTTTTGAAGGGACTATACCCTGTATACAAAAGGGCTCAAAAGCCAGATAGCAAAGATGAGAGAAGCAGCCCAGAGAAGGGAAAAAACAGCCAACCAAGGAAGGCTCAACAGCCAAATATTACAATATAGGTGAAAAAAGGATCTAAACGTACATAGATCCAGAAAAAAGAAGGCAAGATCAAAAAGGAACCAAAAGAGAAACAGCATAAGGAGCCCCGCCACAAAACAGCTCCAGAACCACCCGATGACAGCCGCATCGCAGCCAAAAAATAGCATCACAACAGCCCTTTACTTGATGGCTCTGTCAATTTTGGTCTTGATAGCCTGCAGTGACATGAAGAAGGCAATGGCAGTGGCCTGAGAGGAGTCTTGTAAATCAGCTTGGGCAATTGCAATGTCCCTTTTCTCTTTAGGGCCCCATATGTCCTCATTGATCCCACTTAAACTGCAAACACTGTGGACATGTTGCTCAATGAAATTATAGATGCTTTTGAGGGCAGACAATATGCAGTCATTTCAGCTTTTAGCATTCCCCAATCTGCCATCTAGGGACTGTAGTTTCTTGAAGACTTCACCAATAACCCCCTCTTCCTCCTCACTTTGAAGGATCCTTTTACCCTTCGCTCTTTCCATGTTTTTTATAGCCCCTTTGAGCTCTTGCAGCTCCTTTTCTAATCTGACCACCCTATCCAGTAATTCCTCCTCTTTGGGCTCCTCCATCGGCCTGCTGATATGCAGGAGGTTTTCAGCTAGTTCTAAGTCCTTGTGGCTCCTTAGGACTCATTGGGAAGCAGGGATTTTGGCTTTGAGGCTCTTGCTTTTCTTGCTGGAGACCGCCTCTTCATTCTTTCTTTTTAGCAGGGGGAGTGGGAGCAGTGTGGGCAGGTGGAGGTATGGAAGAGGGAGGTGGGATAGGATTCACGGGAGGGCAGCTGGAGAAATGTCGGTGAATCAAGAGGATAAGGCCCTGGTGCAAAGGGACAGCCCTAGAGTGGCTTTGAACTTCCCTTATAGATTTCTCCAGAGAGTTAATCAGATAATGAGGAAAGTTGATAATGTTATTTCTACGAAAATGATTCAGAAAAATCAGATTTTTTTGAGGTATAGTCACATATCTTCCTTCAAGGGTAATATACCTTACCACCATTTTGGCTAGTTCAGCAAACGGTTCAGGGATCGACTCCACCTTGAGGCCAGCAGTCACAAACTCAAGATTCTCTTCCTCTTCCAGAAATTTCTTGGTTTCCACCTCCCTGTCTACCTTCTTATTGAAGAATTTTGTGCCTTCCAGGCTGAGGCCCGTGATCTGAGCTATGAGCTCTTCCGTGATTTCCATTTTCATGTTACTATATTTAACTATTCTGTTCTTTCAACCCCGGGTGAATTTGATAGAGATGTCTTGGTCGAAGCCTTGGATCCTTTCAATGAAGTTAGACAAGCCCCCGATTTGCAGGTAATCCCAGAGCTCCGTGTTCTCTTTCCACTCAGGATTGTGGGTCGGTTCGGTTTTGCATGGCGGCCCCCCCATGTTTCCTCTGCACCTTTTCCTGTTCTCAATGGTAAAATAGCTACCAATGTGCGGAATAGGCCAAAACTTTGAACTTGGAATTTGAATCTTTCCTTCCCGTGAAAGACGATTTAATTATTATGCTACACTTGTTATTATTGCCCCATGCCTCGGCTTTCCTCCTATGCCAAGAAATGATGACAGCCCAGCCCGCACAGATCGCAACAATCATCCAAATCTTTTGTGATGTCATCAACATGTACTTGGGGATCCGCACATTAGCGTCTAAAAAACAGTCCGTTAGTTATGATTTTCACTGCCATGAAGATCAATGATTATGGCTTTATTGACATGAGCGGGCAGAACGTCCCCTCCAATCCAAGTTTGAAAGGGATTATTAACACCGAAGTTAGCCAAACTGTCAGCTACCCTATTTCCTTCCCGGTAGGTGTGGGTGATTTGGACATTCACAAAGCTTTTACATATATCAATAGCTTCTTCTATATAATCCCTAATAGACCAGCTGGGGTGTTGCTTTTTATTCAGAAGATTGATAATATTTAGAGAATCACCTTCAATTATGATATTTGGAATATTACAATCTCTGGCAAGTCTAATACCCCAAAGAGCTGCCATGGCTTCGGAATAATGATTAGTCTGCCTGCCCATTCTCCCAGAAAAAGTAGCAACATAACAGCCTCTTTGATCCCTGATGATTCCCCCTCCTCCAGAGTCACCCGGATTTCCCTTAGAGGCCCCATCAAAATTTAACTTGTGCCAATCAGTGGGGGGTTTAATCCATCGGACTGTGTTTCTGTCAGTACCATTGTTATTTCTATTGACAGTGGCAATATTCCATTCAGTCAGAATGCATTCTTCATTCTCCGGGTAGAGTCTATTTTTAGGGGGTTTAAATCTAGCAATATTATCTTGCACAACAATGATAATTTCCTTATATACTTTGTTACAAGCCTGTCTATTGTTTCTGAAAATATTATCATTACGAGCCTTCCAGATTCTCCACATAGTGTGGGGCAGAACAAGTTGCCATAGCCTTTTCACCATGCAATGTTTGAACAGAGAGCTCCATTGCTCCCAAGCCTGAAGGCAGGTAAGGGGAAAAATCCATCTCAGATTAAATTTTGTAAAGACAAGCTGCCAAATTTTGGAAGCAATCTCACAATGGAGGAATAAATGCTTTATATCTTCAGCCTCTTGCTGACACATGCAACATCTATTCGGCATGATGAATCCCTTCTTGATGAGGTTATCATTAGTTAGGATCTTGCCATTAATAATTAGCCACCAAAATAAGTTCACTCTAGGGGTTAGCTCCGGCATCCACAATTTGTGCCACTTAATTTCGCTTGCCATGGATGCAAAGAAAGAATTATATCCTGCTTTAACAGTGTAATCCCCATCAAAAGAATCTTTCCAGATGAGCTCATCCTTAAGATTTTGATTACTTATCTGGATTAGGGAAAGTTGATTCTAGAGAGATATAATATCAGCCTGAATATTATCATTCTCCACTTTTAGCTGCTTCCATTTTCTTTTGTTTCCATTCCTCTCAATGTACCCCTGGATTTTGTGTCCATACTTTGCAATTAAGTTGTCTTTAATATGATCATAATCAGAAATCCAGTTAGAATCCATCCACTTATCAGTCCAGAAGTTTATGTTTTTGCCCATCTCCAAGCTTCCAGCTGCACCCCTGAGAAAGAATGTGTCTGCTGCGTAGAAGGTTGTTCCAGAAAATAGAACCACTCGGAAGGGATTGATCATAAATAAAGGAAATCTTGCTTTGATTTGAAAGATATTTGATCTTAATCAGATCTGTCCAAGGTCTGTGTTCTTTTATAAGCCTCCATCCTAATTTTGTAGTAAGGGTAGTACTCATATGTTTGATATCTTTGATGTCTAACCCCCCTAGTCTCTTAGGTTTACAAACCTATTCCCAAGCCACAAGATGATATCTAAATCTGTCCTCAGTACCGTGCCATAGAAAGTGTTTTTGAATCTTCTCAATACTGCTCATCACAGCTATAGGCATGCTGAACATTGACAGTATGTAGATAGGCAAGTTTTGAAGCATGCTTTTAACCAAAAGACACTTACCTGCACTTGAAAGAACTGCTCCTTTCCAGCCAACCAAATTTTTATGTTTGTTAATGTGTGTGTGTGTGATGATTTAATTATCACTTTCCTACTTTCTGCAAGTATGTATGTGATGATAACATGGTACTTAGGAATAATGATAATGTGTTAGATAGGTTAAACTAGTGAGAAGGAGATTGGTAAGATAGACCAATTGAAATGATGAGAGGAAGTAAAGAGGTAGAACAAGGAAAAGACATCTAACGAGAGAATGTCAGGGCAGTTTTAGGGAAGAATGTAAGTGGAGAAAATAACCCAAGCAAGGATGTAACGAGACATTTGATATTGTGTGATAAATCCAATGGGGGATTGAGAGTCGAATTATTGGTAAAAGGTGTTTGTGCAAAACCCAAGTAGGGGTAGAGAGCCCAATAGAACACATGGGATTAGGACAAAGGAGGAAAGTAATATGTAATCAAGATGTTTACTATAAACAAGGGGAAAAATATTATAATGTGACATTAATAATGTCATTTTTTGATTTACAATATGGCTTCTAGTATGGGTTACGTGGTCCTCGTTAGCATGTTTTATAATAGTGACTTGCCAATGAACTTCATGTCGTGTGGAAAATAAGGTTTCATTTATCTAATCCTTGATCCGAGTGAGAATATCATGCTGAAATACATCCATATCATGATAAGGATTAAGGTGAGGTTGTAGTCCATAGGTAGGTTTTGGTCTAGTTGGTTGAGGGGAAGGTGGTCAGCTCTAAGAGGAATTAGTTCTACACTTTTGATTATAGGAGAGAATAATTAGAACAGGATGCTTGGTTTGTAGAACCCTGCACTCTATGTCAATGTACGCGTAGTACCCATGATGGGAGAAAAATAAGTGGGATGAAGTGGAATTTTGTGTATCCTTTTTGGTATGGTTTTGTTTGACCTCTTTTCATTCTAATTTTTTCTTTCCTGTTTAAGTTAATGAGCTAGTACTAAATAAAATTAAACAACTCTGAAATGCAAGGTTTTAAGGTACCTTGAAGTATCATGGATGTAAATGGATGGGCATAAAGTGTATGACCTTGATAAAAAATTGATTAACATACAAAATAAGGATGATTAGAAAGAAATATGGATTAGATGGTATATGCAGGGGCTTCCCAAAGAAGTTGGTTTCTTAGAAGTGTTAACTTACTCTCGCGGAAATCAACCCCTGTTTGATAAAAGAAAGTGAAGTAAATGATATATAATTGGAAAAAATCTAGATACTATTACAAAACAAAATCTGGAAATGACATAAATAGATGAAAAGTATTGATCTAATTTAAACTAGAACAAAGTAAATTGTACTTTGATGGGTTGATGGCGACCCAGGTTTTAGAGGGAAGGTTGACTATGACCTTAGCATATGTATCTAGATAACAAGATGGAAATGTACATCTGGAATAATCTGAATGCAAATAAGGTGATCACAAAGACCTAAGGGCACTAGAAAAAATATGCATAAGGAGATACAAGAAAAAAAAGTAGAGAGGATGGCATAAAACATGGATTATGATAGATTAGATGAAAAATAAATATTTATTTAATGACGACTAGGCTAGGTTAGCAGCTATTGGAATGTAGAAAGAACAATTTGGGATGACAGGGAATCAAGATGGTAGATTTGAGAATAGGAAACAACAACATAACCAAAAAAGACACCAAGAAGATTCTGAAAACAAGAGGTATGATGACATAGGACTAGGCCAGCTGTGACCTAGGTGGAGAGATGGTGACCTGGACAGTGAAAATAATATGAAGGTCAATGAGCTGAATGAGAAATCTATAAGAAGAATAACTAGAATACCATGTTGAGGATGGAGTTTCAATAGTTTCTAAACCAAAAAAAATTTTAAATTCTAATAAATAATAACAATGATAACATATGATCACAAAATATCACAGAATCAAAGTAGACCTCCCAAAGTTTCCACAAGTGATGCAAGATAAGCTTCAATGGATTCCAAAAGGATTGACACAATTGCAAGGATACTCAGATTCGAAGATAAGTTCACACAGTGCAAGAAAGCTCAGGTTGTTGTCTCATTTTGGAAGGGGGTGAAATCACTTTTAAAGGGTCGACGAAAACCTAGCTGGGTCACCACCGACTATGGACAACTGTTCCTAAGAGTGGTCTATGATTTATTTTTTCGAGATATGAGGCTTTTCATTATTGGGATAAGTGTTTTATCCCATGTAGGTGGGTAAGAGTTTCCTAGGGAAGTATTATGAGTATGAAGGAGATAAATATGGGTTAGATATAAGCTATAAAGGGCATAAGGACGTGGATTTAGGTGGTCAGGGATAAAAGCATCCTAAAAGAAATCTAATTATAGATAACTAGATCATGGAGATTAATTAAGGTAATTAATGAAGATTAACTATGTTGGTAATCAAGAGTAGTGATACCAAATTTTGGTGTCTACACCTCTGCTTAAATTTTCTTCATTGGTGTCGATAGGATATATAGTCATCAACATCATGCCACAGAGATGCATGTCATGTGTAATATAGCTCAATAATAGAAACCTAAGGATCCATAAGTGAAATATGTAGGGGAGAAGTCTCATAGGCCATAGAGGGCTAGTAGGAGTATCTGATAAGGGAACCGGTGAGATGGGTGAATATGGTGCTAATTGAGAAGTGTGTCACCCTGTCATCAAGGAAAAATAAATAGGATCATCACCCATGATATCATAACCTTTGTAGTCAAAAATTGATAACCCTATCATCCTATTATATTTGGGAAATTTGGTCAGCCAAGTTGATGTTGGTATGTGTGAGTATGACTGGTGGATAAATCTGAGGCTCAAGTACCCATGGGGAAAAATAGTCAATTGTATTTGAGAGGATATTTTTGTAACAAGATGATGTTCACATTGTCATTAATCTTTGTGTGTAGGGTTTTTTGGTAGTGAAATAATTCCATATCACAAATATGTGTGTATCAAGCCATATGGGGATCATCTAAGGCATAACCATTGTCATAATATGATATAGAAACATCCACTGAATAAGAATTGACTATGGTATCTAGGTTGGCTATATGCTCTAGTTGGGGTTTCTTTATACGTGACATTACTGCTGGAATCAAAGGATCCTTCTTGTGTGGCTACAAGGTAGGAGGCACTTGAGATATAATGAGTTCAAGAAGATTCAAAGTATTTATTATGAGTGTGACCTCATCAGGATTTTTTTCATCTAATTCCATGATATTATGAGGCATGCATCTGACAAAATCAAAATGACCGACATTGTCACAAAGAGTATCTATTATATAGTTAAAGCGTTGATACTTCTAAAAAGGGATAGATGACAATTTATTAAGTGTGGGGAGCTTGTATTTCCCCCTTTGCTGAAGTGTATTATATTTATAAGGGTTAGTGTCCCCTTGAATCTTATGAAAAGATCCTTGGTGGTAAAACATCACACACTGACATGTGGAAGAATAAATGACATGCATACGATGAGTCCAAGGCTATCCTAGGAGAATGTTATAAGATAGGGTAAAATTGAATACCATAACTTTGACGTGGATATTTCTACGGGGGTCCTATTGAGTAACCAAATACACCCCATAGGAGGCATCTTTCAGTGATCATATCCTTGAAAATTGGTTTTGTGGATTTTAAGTTATTAATGGAATAACAAAGGGTCTTGATGAAGTCTAAAGAGGCCACACACATGCCAAATCCCTCATCAATGATAGCACACTTAACTGAAGTGTAACCGATCTGAACTAAAATTAAAAATGGTTAATGTCCTTGACAAAGCAAGAGCTCTGTAGACACCTAAAATTAACACCGCTAATTCTCATATCTGCATCTGCTAGCACTCCTTCATTATCACATCACTATCATATTATACTTTGATCCTTATCCTAAGTCTTATTTTTTCCCACTATATTTAATCCTCGTAAATATCATTCTACAGTTATAGAATCCTATTTTATTCCTTTTAAAACCATCTAAACCACTTACATACCCAAATCAAATGAAAACAAAACAAAATAAAAAAATTCTTAACTATTTCACAACCTCCCTAACCCACATAACCTATTTCCAACACATATCCTTTGTCAAAACAATAAAAAAATATCAATTTGGGAGGTAGTTTTTGAACCTTTTTCTCACAAAACTTGGATTGCCTTTGATCCTACCAATCACCGATGATTCCCCCCAGTTGATTAGTAAAATCCTATATAAACGTGTTTTGGGCCTCCATTTTAGGTTTAATTATAGCTTGTAACTTAGCTTGGAGCTTGTAGATATATGTTTCTTGAGGAATTTACATTACATACTCTTTTTACCATATCCCTTATACAGAGCCAGAGATCTTCCTAGCAACATTTGAGACATCAATAATCTCTTCTTTAGCCTTTCAAACCTAGGAATCGAATTCAATAATATTTTTACATCTACAATCCTCCATTTCTTGAGTAAAATCATCCTCTTCATCATTTATCAACATATACAAGGTAAGTATCTTCATTTGTGTAATCATTATCCCATTTATGCATCATATCTAGGCCTAAATCAACCTTTTTGGCATCCCTTTTAGCTTGCACATCTTCCATAGTAATCCTGTATGATTTTCCAGCAATCACTGATCGATTCACAGAATCTGAATGATTCACAAGAATCATTGATCCCTAGAGTTTTGTTAGATCATTTGACCACCAAAATAACGATTCACCAGAATCACTGATGATTCTAGATCTAAAAGGTATTTTGACCCCTAAGCTTGCCTTTTTAGACATGTCAGATCCATATTTATTACTGCAAAAGGCCTTCAAGTGTCTAGTCATATCAAGCTACTTTGAGCCATCTTTAACACTCAAATATATTATCTAAATCAAATCTATCATCTTGCTCACCATTTTGAGCATGCAACTATCTCACATCCTTTTTCCTTTTAGCCATTTTGTGATTCCTAGACTCCCAAAATTGGATCAATGTATCACCATCATTGATGACCATCAAATAGTCTTGGACCACATCAGTCCCTTTTCCTTTGCATTGTTGGTTATATCATTTTTTTATCATTTTATCTTATCATTATCAGATTGATTTCTTGAACACATGGATTTACATCCTTGCAAGGAAGTCTGTTGACTTCCAGGGACTGTAAGACTTTGCTAGGAAATCCACCATATAGATCTATCTAATCCTATCTTTTTCTAAGTGTTTGTGCATTGCATGATGACCTATCTCGTTGGAAGAAAGCCATTGTGTTCCCATTTTTCTAAGGATCTTAGTACATCAGTAAATTCAACCATCAACATTAGTATTCATCTCAAGGGTATCGAGTAAACCTCGTCCATAGTTTGAGGTTATTTTTTTGGTGTTATTTCACTTCATAAAGTTAGACTTGGAACTAAAAACTCTATAGTATATTCTGGAATGCCCGTTGGGACCCTATTCCCTTTTTATTTCATTTTATTTAACTTTTCATTAATTTTAGGCCTTTTTCTCTATAATCACCACCAATTGAGTTAAATCGCCAACGATCAAGTTAAATCACCATCAATCAATGTAAATCACCAAACATTCCTATTGAATCACCGATGATCTCTATGACTAATTCTAATTAATTAGTCATTCAACCTATAACATAATTTTTTACTTGTCTATATCTTTGTTTTCATCTAACCCTTGCAGATTTCTATTTTGGGAGTTTGTTTCATGTGCACTATTTGAAGTGCTTTTTAAAAGGAAGTGTTTTACATGTGTGGTTATTTCCATTCCTTTCACTTTAAAAATAATTGCATTCTTGTTTGTTGTCATCCTAAAAATCAATCATTCTTTTGGGATTAAAAATAACCTTTCATCATACTTGATCACATAGTTTAATCAGGAGGTTAATAGATATTGTATTCACTTAATCTCCCCCACACACAACTAATCACATCAAACACAAACTTGCATTGAACTATTCTTACCTAGGTGGAGCTACTTGGGATTTCATCACCCAATAGGGAAATACTCGATGTTCTAACAGAGTATTAATAATTAGTTTCGGTATATTAACTAACACCCAACTCCCTTATCACTATAAGACCATGAAGTTAGGTCATAGGCCCAATACAAGGCCTCTTATCAGCACCAGCATAGATTCAAGTCTCATATACCTTTGGGTATATCGAGGATCTAGCCTTTAACAAACCTAAAACCAACCTTAGAATAGCCATATCACTAGGTTCCATCTTAGCCTCTTCCTCTGCATCTAAATTCTAATAAAGATAATTAAAATTCTTCTTGTTGAATTACTATTACATTTGCATCTCTCTTAGGGATTTTTTATATCATCTTCAATTAACTATCATTTAATATGGACCAATCCTCTACATCAACATATTCTTTTATCCCTATATGCATCATTTTTACAACATTCTTTAGTTTCTTCATCAACTAGCTCTCCAAATTTCCATAAAAATTAATCTCAAAACATCCACTATACAAGGATATAATCCTTATCATTCTCATTAGCCTATCACACCTTATTCAACTTCACTTAGCTCTAGGCACCTTCCAAGAGCCATCTATAGATCAACATTTGTTCCCTATTAAACCTCTACCTTTCATCCAATCTTACAACCCTAAAAAAATTCCATCTAACAACCCTTATGAGAATCCTTTACATCCATACTCCGTCCAAACTATCACCCCTCACCCCATGGAAAATGTATCCCACCCATTGATCCTTAGCACATCCCCTCCTTCATCACAATCTCAGAAAAATACGAACATTCCCCATCTTTTACCCAATCAACCTATCTCAACTTCAATACCTATTTCTACCTCAAACATCCCAAGCTCATACACACATCCCTACTCAGGGCCCAATCAACCCCCTTATCCAAAAACAAGATGTTAAAACATCTCTACACTTCTCCTCACATCTCTTTATCAAAACCTAATTTGCAATCAATACCTTCATTAGGCTAGCCCTTATTAACCTCCACATCAAACCCATCTACAACATAACCATCGTATTCTCTAGTATCATCAATCAAATCACTTGCATGCTCATCTAATCTCGCATGCTAATTCTCTTCAGGTCTAATCCTACAAACGGATCCCATGCAATAGCTATTTAACATATTAAAAAATTTATAGGATTCCGCTACCATGGGACCCAAACTCATCCTCACTTACCATCAGGTTTGTAATAAACCCATACCATCCATTATTACCATATAATCCTTATCATATGCATTGGGAATTACTTGATTTCACCATGTTTCATGGTCTGGAGGATCCTTAGTAGCACACACTATCCTTTTAACATTCATGTCAACTCATCATCCATGATCAATATCTCATGCTTAGAACCTTTCCTATATCACTAGATAGGACCTACCTTGGATTAATACAACTCCATTCTTAAAAACTCTTTACTCTCTTTCATGTAACTATCCCTATTATTTCTCGAGAACTTCACTATCAACGTTACTCATAAAATAACCATCTCCGACCTCTCTACCATCAAAACAATATGAAAATGAATCCATTATCAATTTTTTCACTAGATGGATGAAGCATTATCAATTAATTTACTTTCTCATTTCCTCAATTAGAATTGATTGAGCTATTTTCTTTATTGTGTGTCCATCACATCTCATCTACCCTCAAAATCCATGAGTTCTCAGAATTTTGACAAAGCCTTTACCATGTCAAGAAACTTAGAAATCCAATCCCTTAAAGAAGGCCATCTCGATCCTCAATCTACACATCTCTCATATGATTCCCCTAGAAATTCCTATGAATTAAATGAGACTACCACACATGTGTCTTTGTTTATTATATTTCTTATCAAATGTCCTTGATAGATTCAATTCCATATAGATATTGTGCATCCTTTGAGTCACATCATCAATACTATCACAAAGGATATTCCCCACAAGGAGACCCCTTCATCACCAAAACTTTTCCTAAAAGACTCAAAATCCTTGGATCTCTTTTTTAGTAGTCCTCACACATCAATATCATCTCCATATACTATCTAATCACCTTACCTCCTCACAACCCTTAGACTCCATCTCTGATACCATTACAAAGGAGGAACCTATAATCAAAGATCTAAACATCCAGCCACCATCTTTTAAACCAATCAAAGACTTTGGTAGCTCACATGGGTGTAACGTGCCTCAATCATGTCTAGAAACAACATCTCCCTCATCTGAATTAGACCAATCCTATCCCCTGAGATCCTCACTTGTCATCTCAGTCTAGAACCTTGTCCTAAATAAAAAACTATACAATCAAATCCCATTACATCCATTAACTCACCTTCATCATCTATCATAAGACCCTCTCCTCTATCTAAAGAAAAATATTACAAAATCGAAAACATACATCATCCAACACCTCATCCTTATCATATGACATAAGACCATATCCTTTACCTAAGATCAACATTACAAATTCAAAATGCACATCATATAGGGTCTCACCTTACCATCCATTCTTGGACCTCATCCTTTATCACAATCCAAATTTATCACATCTACAGTTCCACCTTTACCATCTATTTTGGGACCCCATCCTTTATCTCAATATCATGTCACAAAATCATACCCTATCTCATCCATAATCCGTCCCTCCTCATCTATTTTGGGACCTCATTCTTCATCCAATTTTATCAATCCCACATCCTATCCCATCCTTAGATCATATCCTCTTTCTTATCAACCTCACAACATCCCTATGATTATTCTAACACCATACGTATCCATGAATCCACCCATATACAAAAATAAGGCATGTCCTACCAAGTTCTCATGTAAATCAAAATCAAAATCCATTAATCCAAATCCCCCAAAAGGGACTTACATTGACATCCTCGAGAGGCTCATGTAGGATTCTCTTATCACATTACCACCAA
This sequence comes from Taxus chinensis, assembly GCA_019776745.2. Lineage (NCBI taxonomy): Eukaryota > Viridiplantae > Streptophyta > Pinopsida > Cupressales > Taxaceae > Taxus > Taxus chinensis. The sequence continues at coordinate 85,340 of JAHRHJ020003526.1, read as the reverse complement.
TCAAAACACCCAATCCACATATCCAAAAACCTCCATTGGTATGATCAAATAAAACATGTGCCTACTATAGAAGCCCAAGTCATAACATAGAGTGTTGTAAAGAACTTAAATCCATAATTCAATGACTCTTCCTCTTCAATGATATTCTCCCAAAAGAAGACCATCCTAAGCCATCACAATATCATATACAACTCCCCCCTCGTTAGTGTCATCAATGACATCTATAGAAAAAGGGGGTCACCCTCAATCTGGTATTAGAAAATCTCTACCAAACATCTCTTCAACACCTTCCATTGATGGTCTCTCGATATCATCAACATCCCATTAAACCTAAGTCATTCATTGTGTACCTCACTGACATATACCAAGATGACAAGGGGGTCATCCTCAATCAGATCTCAACAAATATTCTCATACATCTTCTCATCACCTTCCATTGAAGGTCCTTCATCTCAAATCAGTATGTTCACCCACCTACGTAAAGAAGAAATCATCATACATGAAGAAAAGGAAAAACCAAAGCTTTGTCATCTACCCCTCCTCATCAATCATCCTCGCATATCCCATCCAAAATTTCAATGACTCCTTTGTTAAAGATTTTGCATCCTCATTTGTTTACCATATACTTAATCAATCAACATCAAAATTCTCATCATCCTAAGTTGAAATATATCGTTCCTTTCAGCACATTTTATCTCTAGCCACATCGTCATGCTAGGGGGTCTCCTTTCTTCTAGATACTTTGAAATTCTTACCTTACACACCCCCTAGTTAATCTTCACCAAAATTATCCTCTCAATCAAATCAAAATGTCACTACTCTGGAAAGGAGTAAACGTGGAAAGTTTTCCCCTAACTGGATCAGTCCATATAGTATGGGTTGGGAGCTTATCATCTAGCCTCCCTTGATGGTACACCTAAAAAGGAACCTCTAAATTCCTTGCAGTTGTGTCCTTTCTACTGTTAACATTTTTTATCGTCATGATAGTAGTCACATCAAAAGATGCTATCCCATCATCAACCAACCATCTTATCATCGTAATGATTTGAAAGTATTTGTGGTCTTCTGTCACTATCCTTACAAACCTTAAAGATGAGCACCATGGCTCTATTCATCACATATTTCACATGGAAAACTTCCTCTGTAGCAGGAACCCCATAATCATTACACCCATCCACCTTGTTTTATCAACTGAAGACATGTCATGGGGCACACATGTGTAGTTCATGTACACATTCTCTTCACCTCCTTGAAATGGTCTATTAGGGTTTTTCCCTCAGCTCAAAATAAAGTCAAAAAAATCTATGGATGCATCTTATAAAAATAACTAGACTGATCCCTTGAAGGAAAACTATAAAAAAATCAAAATCATATTATCAAAAAGAAAAGTAGACTGATCCCTTAAAGGAAAACTACCCATTTTAAATCATAGACTGATCCCTTGAAGATGACTATGTTTGTAAAAATCAAATATTAAAAAATTCAAAAATTGTAGACCATCCCTCGAAGGATGACTACCCATGTAAAAAGGCTTCCCATATTGATCATCCTTCAAAAAGTCCAAATATCAAAAAAATAGGAAAGCTTCCCACATCGATCAACTTTCCCATCAAAAGAAAACTTCCCACATTGATCAGTTTGTGTCAAAAATAAAATGTATACAGCTGGGGAATCTCCCTATGAAACCATTGAAAGGAGAACCTAATATCCCACACAACGTACATATGTCAACCCTTCTCATGTCCTAGGAAGGTATACATTTCACTTCCATCTGTATCCAAGATCCTACATGTGACTACTCATTGTTAGTCATCTATTAACAATTGTCAAAAGGATAAGAGTGAAAGTTCCTTCACCATATCTATTCCCATCACATATGTATCAAATCCAGTATAAATTAATCATTCCATGTTTTATTCTTAACCATGGTTAAGACACATTTTGAAAAAAATCATTAAAATCAATATCAAAATTGTATCAAATAACATCATCATATCAAAAGGATAACTTTAATAGTTGTCAACCTTGCCACATCGACATATATCAATATCTATCATCATATCAAAAATCTATCAATATCCACACAAACTTGTACACATCTCATCATTACATAGTTGTGTATACAAAAACATCACATCAACTCAGTAAAATCAATATGTCAACATGGTTCCTCCTCAATTTTTGTCCCTGACCACCATCAGGACCCCATCTAGTCCTCGTATCATTTAAAATCATATGTGAATAGGACACAAACCCTTTGGTTTATTTATCATTGAATTTTGGCCTCGTAATCCCACCTTTGTGGCAACATCCCTTTATTATGATCTTGACCTCATATATGTCTATGAACCCTTTGGTTTCCCTATCACTTGACTTCCTAGTCTCATAAGCCCACCTTTGTAGAAACATCAATTTTTGTCTCCTTTGACCTCGTCAAACACTTTATCAAAAAATCTCTTTTATAGACCACATTTTTCCCCTTCATTGTTCTTGGCATAATATGTTTAAGGACATAACCCAATTTTGGTTCCCATATCACTTGAGTTTTATGGTTGCACCCATTATTCATGTCTTTATAAGATATACCTCATCACTTGGGGCATCATCATCTCTCATCTCATCCCATCTTCCCATCCTTGCATATTTCCATCTATCTCTTTCAAACTCATGATTGATTCCCTTTTAGGTCATCAATCCCTAGTTTGAGGGGGAACACCTCATCATAAAATTATGTGTCTTTCACACATCCTTATCTATCACATCTTGTTTTTGTCTCGCGGATTGTCTAAAACCACTCAACAAAAAGGGGAAAATGTAGACACCTAAAATTAACACCGCTAATCCCCATGTCCACGTCCACTAGCACCCCTTCATTATCACATCACTATCATATTATACATTAAATCCTTATCCTAAGTCTTATTTCTCCCCATTATATTTACTCCCCATAAATATCATTCTACATCTGTAAAATCCTATTTTACTCCTCTAAAAACACCCAAACCACTTAGAAACCAAAATCAAATGAATAAAACAAAATAAATAACTTCTCAACCATTTAACAACCTCCCTAACCCACATAAATTTTTCAACACATATCCTTCATAAAAAAACAAAAACCTTGATTTGGGAGGTAGTTTCAACCTTTTCCCACAAAAACTAGATCTCTAGTGATCCTAACAATCGCTAGTGATTCTCCCTAGTTGTTAACAACCCTATATAAATGAGTTTTTAGGCCTCCATTTAAGGTTATCTTGATAGCTTTTAATTCCATCAGAGCTTGGACATTTTTAAGGAATTCACATTACATTTTCTTTGTATCATAGCCCTGTCACAAAGCCAGAGGTAATCAAAACAACATTCAAGGTACCATCAATAATCTCTTCTTCATCCTTTTAAATGTCATTCATGTCCAAGAATCAAATCAATAATCTTATTACATCTACAATCCTCCTTTCTTAGGTAAAATCTTATTCCTCTTGTCATTCATTTATCAACATATACAAGGTACATATCTTTTTTAATTAATCATTGTTTTTATGCATCATATCTAGGCCTAAATCAACCTTCTTAGCATCCCTTTTCGAGCTCCATCCATCCATAGTCCATCCATTTTCAACCTAATAATCGCTGAACCTATACATTGATTCACAAAAATCACTAATGATTCAGAATTAAGGTGATTCACTAGATTCGATGAAGATCATGAATCATAGGTGATTCGATCAAACCCATCAGGATCATGACAATTCAAGAATCACTAACGATTCACCAGAATCACTGATGATCCCTATCTGTCTAAAAGGTCCTTTTTGACCCCTAAGCTTTCTTTTAGACATCTAGATCACATAATTTATTACCACAAGGCCCTTTAAGTGTCCTATGTCTAGTCATATCAAGCTCCTTTGAATCCATCTTTAACACTCTATCAATTATCTAAATCAAATCTATCATCCTTAGCTCACCTTTGTGAGTACATAAACCATCTGCATCTTTTCTCCTTTGAGCTATTTTGTGATTCTTATATTCCCTTTGGATCAAGTATCACCATTAGACCATCATATAGCCATGGACTGCACTAGTCTCTTTTCCTTTACATTGTTGGTTGTATCATTTGTTTTATCATTTTATCTTATCATTATCAGATTGATTTCTTGAATGTGGATTGACATCCTGGTAAGGAATTCCATTGACTTATGGGGTCTAGCCTTTACTAGGAAATCCACCATATATCTATCTAATCCCATATTTTTATGAGTTTCTGGTGCATTGCAGGTAGTTTATCCCATTGGAAAGAAGTAGTTATGCATCCTACTTGGATCCATCTATGAAATTATACCAATCATCCATCATCACAGGTATTGGTAAAACTTCGTCATCTTTCGGAGGTCAATTTTATTTTTATTGTTTTCACTTCATTAATTTAAAGTAGCAAAGTCCAACTATTTCATGGTAAAAGATCACTTGCAATCCACATAAATCCATCGTTAAAGCACAATGACTAGGACATCTGGATCCATCAGTGACTATCAATAGGGGTGGAGGGATTCTATGCATATTCTAGTAGCACACATTCTACAACATTTTGAGCTACATGTATTGTATTGTTAACTACTTCCCCAAAGATGTGACTAGCACAAGAACAACCTAGGTTCATGTTCACACACCACATTGCACATGAAACACTGACGATCAGGTCTGAGATCTAGTGCATACTCTTAAGTTAATAAGTCCACCATACCTGGCAGTTGGCAAAGTCATTTAAGAGGGTCCCACTTCATCATGAATTTTATTTTGTAGTAGGCATTTTATGCTTGTTTTGGAGAGTCCTTAGCAAGTATTTCTTGACATATTAGAGTTACTGGTTGACATATGGATACTGAGACAATGAAATCTTGATGCCTACAGACAATAAGTGTTTGGATCAAATTTTGGCCCTATTAATCATTAGGGGTCAAAGATGTTTGCACAAACTAGAGGCACTCATATTTTAGACCAAAGCACCATACAGGCACCCAATTCCTCTAATCGAAGCACTCCATAGGGGCCAATGTAGATCCTCCAGAAGGTCCATCTTTTTTTTCGAGGATCCTCCACAATCAGGTATAAACGGATATCTGATTTTGTGCAGTCTGAGGTCTACGACATAGTCCCGTGAGCATTATGTTATCTGCATGAGTTATTTCCTCTTCTCTCTTACATCATTAGGGTTTTTATTTGCATTAGTTCTACTAGGTTAATCCGCGTCATTTACATTGTTATCTTAGTGTTCACTTTATTTACTGTGTCTTTCATATGTCCTCCTAGATTAGATTATATTATCCCTAGACTACACTAGTTTAGTCCATTTTTAGTTATATCATTTTGGTGAACCCGATGCAACCATCCATACTTCTAGTTCCTTCATTCATATTTATTTCACGTCAAAAGCTCTTGGCTTTGCCTCATTCATGAATATCTCTATTCATACTTATGTACATTATAATAACCTTTGATTCCTCATTAATAATCTTAAGAAATCCATTCAAAGTCTACCACTTATACCCCCCTTCATACTGAGTGAGCACAACTATAGCATACCATAAACATCACTTCGACCCTCTCATCATTCCAATGAGGAGTAAATCATAAAGTTTCACAACCAATGACTTACCAAACACTCAAGAGATTACTTATAGTATGACCCTCCCTTGTCATATCACAAGCCTTCAATGTATTTAACATGATCAGAATCAAACTACACATTATTCGACAATGGATCTGGCATTAACATTTGTATACATAACTTTCAGATCAACAACCAATTAGGCATGTGCAGAATTCATCATTTATCCCCTTCGATCCATCTCTATTTGTGGATTTGATAACATCCCTAAGTCAGTGTTAAAATTAGGTACATGTTAATTTCGTTCTCAGTAATTGATTGGTCCATAGTACATTTGATATTCAATGTGTCTACCTGGGGTCATGCATAATCGAATCCAATCTAGCATCTCATAATATTAGTCCTCAGGAGACTAGTTGGATCCTATGCTATGCATACGGTCCCCTCTACACTACATCGGCCACAACTTAATGATTCATGTATATGCAAAGAACTTTGTTTCTAGATGTACACAATGTCTCTGATCCATGTCCCATCACCCTGAGTCATTTTAATTCTATTGAACAAGATACTACATAGCCTTACTTCCTCTGATGTTAATCACAACTTAATTCTAATACGTAATACAAACCATAGTGCGTCCAGTAAGAATATCTCAACTATGCCATTTTAGGCTTCTCTATGGGATACACAAGTAGATCAACATAGAGACATAAGCATCACAGAGTTTTGGAAATCACTCTCTTCCCCGTATGATCACATGTAAGTTTGGGTTAGGAGGAACAAGACCAAACTTTACCTCCCAGATATATGTTTATATCATATTTTAATGTTCATTTACTACCCATGTTGCATTTGGACAGTCATGCATTGAATGGATGCATCTAATCCTTGGGATGACTTTAGGATTAATTTTGATACTGATAGAATTCACTGACTTGGGTACATGGGTGCATCTAGTGATCATCTTTCACTCTTTCCACCACATAGTAACCTCATCAGTTTGTCCCTCACTCAAGTACAACTTTCATGAGGGGAATTTTCATGACATTCAACCTCACCTGACACTAGTTCCTATGATAGATCCATATTTCATAACAGAAGATTGTTCCTCTGCTTCTAATTATTCGATCGAAAACTATCCCATACAACTTAGGTTTAGCTAATGAATCATAATCAATTGCCATAAGTTTTACTAGCCGCATAATTATTAAGCATCTAAGTTAATTAGAGAAACAAAATGCATTATATCATGAAAGTCATTCACTTATTAGAATCTATGACATATGTTATTATCATGAGAATATAGTGATATGCAACGGTATTGATACATCCGTCATTGAATGTATATACATTGTTCTATAACCTTAGGATTTACATACTTAACCAATCCAACTATTAAAATTCGTACAAACTGCACCCTAAGTAGCCCTCCTAGTTAATATCCATAGATGATTATATAACAGATCATTAATCATAGATGCCAGGTCCTTTAATAGTCCCATGATGTTGAATCTATCCCAAATTGGTATCTAATAGTTATACAAGTAAGTGAAACCTGATGGCTTACAGTTTGTTGTTGCAATGGCTTTCGATGACTTCCTAATATTAAATCTTACTCACTAAGGATAGTTTTCCCTTACCACACATCGACGCTATTCAGTTTATTATACAACCAGATAATGATATCATGAAAACGTTATGGATGGATTAATTGGGTTATAATCACAAATTCCAACATATACAATCTGAATATGACCAAATGATATAACAAGTTCTTGAGAAATCATTACACCAATATTGGTACATTTGAATCTACACCGTCATTTCCATTTGTCCTTGAAAATGCTAGAGCTACCTAACAACGATCAAATGACACATATAGTTCTTACTAATACATTCGACAAGATCATCGAATAATTGCTTTAGACAAGTAATATTAGAAAACATCTTTTAATCAATGGTCAATCCCAATGTCAAAGGATTCATCAAATAATTATTCGCGATGATTACGATCTAATATTGTGTCCAATCTGAATCAAAAAAATGTGTTATTGGAAGTTATCAACTGGTTAAATTAAAATGGCATGATAAAGTATACTCATCATTATCATGGCCATTGAGATAGTTCATAAAAATATTTCAATGAAACATAATCCACATAATATAAAAATCATTAAAGATACAACATAAATTTTATCTTTTTTCATTTCTTTCATAAACCATAAAGAAACATTTGATTTTCCAAATCTAATCAATAAGAGAATGATTCAGATTGCTAAGGGATAAAAATTATCATTTAAATTAAAAAACATCCACTATGTCTTTTATACCCGAAAGGGTTATATAAAATTTTAGTCAAGTATTTAATAATAAAAGCATACATACTTGTTTATATAACTTTTGTATAATAATAATACAAATCAGGTATAGTCTGCCATACAACCCACTCAATATATCATTCAAGGTTTATATAACCGATTGTTAAGGAGTAGAGTATATTAATATTTAATTTTATCTTAATAATAATATTATTACGAATCTATTACAATTAGATAATATTAAAATTATTCATCTTAATAATTTAATATTATCATACTTAATCGTTAATCAAATTAATAATAATCTCTAATAATAGATTACATGTTCTTCAAAATAATATAAGCATTTTTTATTGATAATATTCTATTAAATAATGTATTTATATCCCATCTATTACCTTAACTTATTCAAAATAACCTTAATTTCACTCAAATACAACTATGTATTCAAACAAAGGTTAGTCAAAGACCATGAGCCATCACCCATAAGGTGAATGGTAGAAAAAAACATAGGAAGCATCAACCATAGGGTGGTGTAAGGAGTTAAAAATAGTGACCATGTTAACCATACATTTTATAGACCATCACCACTCAGTAATGTATAATAAGCTCATTCTGAATCAACCATATTATGGTCTGAAAGATTAAACCATACAATATATGGTGAAGATAATCCAAGCTAAAAATAAATCTATCACTATATGGTTTAAAATACTGAAGGTAAAATGTAAAAAATGGATGAACTATCCAAATTCACCCCCCAGGGTTAATTTGATAACATGCATCAGAATTCTCAAGTCCCAGGCAAATTGATTGATCCAGGGCAAAAAATCATGTTTCCAGGGTCCCCTCATATTTTTCTAACTCTCCTGTCCAGGTTGAAAAGAGCAAGCTCTGAGAAAATGTGAAAAAGTTGCAAAAACAAGCTTGGGCCAGAAAAAATCGTGAAAATTGGCTAAGTCCTAGTCCTCGCAACAGTCGGGACATGAGGGACATCGAGACGCGCGATCGGCCGAAAAGCCTCCAGGCGGCCCGCGAAGCAAAGGGACATCTGGGACAAAGGACGCGCAGGGCGCGAGAAAGCCGATCCGGCCGAAGGAGGAAGCAAAATTGACTAACTGCTGAGCAAAACAGTTTGGGACATTCGGGCCGTGAGGACGCGAACCGTTCGGATCGGCCGAAACAGAGAACTTTAGCAAGCCGGGACAGTCGGGCCAGAAGTACGGGCGGACGCGAACCGCCGAACGGCCGAATCGAGAAGAATTTGTCCCAGACAGTTTGGGACAAGTGGGACAAAGGTACGCGAAGGAAGCCCAGGCCGGTTCGGGCGGAACGGAAGAACTTGTCCCAGACAGTCTGGGACATCTGGGCCATAAGTGCACGGAGGACGCGAACCGGCTGGTTCGCCCGAAACAGAGAAATTTTGCAAAGGGACAGTTGGGACAAAGGGACGCGTGGGACGCGGATAGCCGAAAAAGCCGAGAGCCAATCAGATTGTGCCACGTGTCATCGGCAGATAAGGGACAAGGAAGCCCATTTCGGGTGGATCAGGAGGATTCTGTCCCAAACAGCACTGGGACATCCGGGACAAAAAGACGTGAAGGGCGCGAAAAGCCGGCAGACCCGCGGACCAATCAAATCACGACACGTGTCACAAGGGAGAAAGTCCAAAAGTCAAAGGGCGAGGTTTCAAGCACTGACCCGAGCCAATCAAAAGAGGACACGTGTCCAATGAAGCAGAAAACCCACGGGATAGAGAGGAGAGAGAATTACATATCCAATCAGCGCGTGCCACGTGTCATCCAGGTGGCAGAGCGCGGGAAAAATTTCAAAACGCATTTTCACCTGTTTTGTGCCCTAAATCTTCAGATCGACATATCTTTCGATCCAGAGCTCGGATTTGCACGTTCTTTATATCAACGGAAAGCTTGTGAAATTCTCTACATGATTTCAGGGTTAATCTTGAGTTTTGGTGTAGTCTAGAGAGAGAAAATTGAGAAACGGCTCTGACGCGTGTTCATGGCCAGAAGTGACATTCCAGCGACCAGATTTAATGCAGAATGGGTCGCATTCTCCTGTAATCCGGTCAAAATGATAGGGTATGGGTTTGTAAGGTCCCCCATGCCATTTTAATGCACCTGCAGTCAAGAAGGGATGGGCTCTCATGTTTTTGTACGTTTTCTGTCCCCTGGGCTCGACCCATGCAATGTAAAAGCCAGATTTGGCTCATTTCTGAAAGGGGGAACAATTTTTGACATAGCAGACTTCTTCTTTCACCTCCAGCAAGTGATTGATGCAAGAATCAGACCTCGCCAAAGGATTGTAATAGTTTTTTTTACCTCTCTGAGGTTGTAATGCAGTGATTTTTGACACTGGAAATGATAATGCAAGCTCTGTGAATGGTTTTCAGTCCTCTGTTTGTATTATTTGCTTCATTTCAGATCCTAAATTATATCTTATCAGTCTGTGTATGTTTTATGTTGTGAACTTTGGTCTGTGTCTATTTGCATGACAAAAATGTTTCACCACTCCTTTTGGTGCATCACCATCTTTAGTTAGTTTCAATTTTTTGCACTTCTATCCCTGTCTCCTGGCAGTTTAGAGTAGGATTAGGATCTGAACCTCTGTAGTTTTGCAAAATATAGATCTAAATCAGAGGAGTTTGAGGAACCAGCCTCTAATCTGGAGATTCCTCTCTCAGTTTCACAAGTCCCCACACTTGGAGAGAGGTTTCCATGTTGTGCAATCACATTGGATGCTAGAGTGATCAACCTAGAAGCCTGATCTGCATCCAGGGGTGCTGTGAGTCTGCAACAACAGTTTTGGCACGCCCGGTGGGACCTAGAGGTCTCATTTTTATTGCAGCAGGGTTGATGTGCATCTGCTGCATTTTTCTTGCTTAAAAGAGCTATTATTTGCATATCTGGCGACTCCAAGGGGAAGAATCAACTGGTTTGAGCAGTGCAGGCCTGAAAACTCATGAGAAGAATCACCACAAGGTCAAGAGTTGGAGAAGAAGAAGTGTTGTTTGAATACCTGCAATTATCTCCAAGAAGAAGGCAAAGAGGAAGAAGGATTCAAAGGTCTCCATCTCCACCAAACAGAACTCTCTCAACTCCTCCACCTGACAGGCCTTTCATTCAGTATACAAGGGTTTTAAGACCAATTAGAATGGCTCAGAACAACCCCTACGTCAACTTCACAGGCAGCAGCCCACTTGCTCTCAATGCACAACATCCAGTTCCTATTGCAGCCTTGAAGAACATTCCCTACTTCACTGGAGAAAATCAGACTACTCCAGGTGATCATGTTAAAGATATTGCTAACCTTTGTGCAATCCATGAAATCAATGAAATGCAAGTGGCTGTCAAGTTACTGGCATCTTCCTTCAAGGGTAAAGCATTGCAATGGTTTAGGAGCCTTGGAGCTGGTTCTATCACAAACTGGAATCAGCTGTGTATTGCACTTCACGAGCAATTTGGAGAGAAGGGAGACAACTTGTCTCTTTTGGAGCAGCTGACAACTATCAAGAGAGCCCCCAACGAGCAGCTGACTGACTTCAACTTCAGATTTCAAAGGTCTTGGGATAGGATTCCAGTGGCAGTCAGGCCAACAGCAGAAGGTGCTTTTCTATATTACCTTAAAGCTTTGAATTCTGATATTTCTATGTTAATTCAATCTATGGGAGGCACAACCTTACCTGCTGCTTATAGCATTGCCATTAGAGCCGAAAACTGTCTTATTCAAGCTGGTAAACTGGCTCCTAGGCCTCCCATGCCCTTGTATCCAAACTTAGAAAATCCAAGCACTAGTCAAGCACCCACTTTGGCTCCTGTTCCCACCCCTAGAAATCAAAGTTCAAGTGAAACTTCTACTTCATCCTCTAGTGCTTCAAATGAACTCCAAGAGGTCATGAAACAGTTGCAAAATTTGGGAAATGAGCTGGTTACTATCAAAAGACAGCAAGCTCAAAGTGCTAGACCGTATCAGCCTCAAGCACAGTACCAGGCTAGGCCCCCATACCAACAAAATAGGTCACCAAATCAGGCTGCAAATCAAAATCAAAGCCAAGTAAGGCCTCCCGCTAATAGACCATTTCAGCCCTATAACCCCAATGTTGTATCTGCTTCTAAAGCATTAGTGCCAGTCCAAAATAACATGGCCCAAGAATATGATTGGTGTTTCCCGTGTAGTCAGCCACATAACCAATCAATGTGCTTTAACGGTGCATTAAATCAAGCTCTGATGGTGCAAACCATTGGTGGGTCGCAAGAGTCCAGCCATGAAGGAGATCAGCAGCAAGAAGCACCTCAGCAAGGAACATCTCCGAATGAAACTACTCTTGTCAATTGGCAGGCTGAAGATTTCTGTGGTATGAATCAAATACCCTCTCAAGGTGTTGCAGCCAACACAAGGTCAAAGAGGAGAAATTTGGGTGAAGAACAGCCATTGGCCCCAAGTAGTTCACAACCTTCTGTCACTCCACAAGGTGTTGGCAAACAAAATGCAGTTCCAAACATGCAAGGAGCACCCAAACCAGCTCCTAAACCAACTCAGATGCCAGTTGTTGCTGCCCATGTGCAAGGAATGAATGTGCAAGCTAGGGGACAACAGAGGGATGCTTCATCCCCATTCAACATCATTGATCAGATGAAGAAGACAAATGTAAACATATCAATGTGGGAATCACTATCCATCCCAGGCCAAAGAGATTTGCTACAAGCTGCCATGAAGGACTGGTCAACTTCAAATCAACAGGTCCAAATGCAAGAGAAGGTACTCACAAATGCTGCCCAGCCTGAAGGAAATCATGGAGGACAACAAGGTAAAATGTTGAAGCCCCCTCCATTTTATGTTTCATTGATCATAGGAGATAAGTTGGTACATAATTGCATGATTGACTCTGGGGCAAGTAGCTCAGTAATGCCCAAGCAAATAGCTGATCAGCTAGGGCTCCAATATGAAGTAATATCCAAAGGGGTAGTGCAATTAGATGGGACAGCAGTAGAAACCAGTTGGAGTAATTAAAGGTTTGAGCCTTACCTTGCATGCATGTCCCAACGTTACCGTTTTACAAGATGTGTCAGTCATAGACCTGCCACCACTCTTTGCCCTATGTTTGTCAAGGGACTTCACAGCCAAAATTGGAGGCTATTTTCTGCTGATTGGTCACACATGTTGTTCAGAACAAGATATGGAACTAAGGCCACAATCAGATCCGAACCAATTGCAAACTTTCATATTGAGCCTCATACTCCAAGCCAAATCAATGCCAACTGTTCAGCATTTGATCAAGAAGATTATCCAAGCACAGATGAAGCTGACACCAAAGTTGGAAGCATCCCAGATTTGACTCTTGATGAATGGGCAAGCAAGGTACATGCTTTTGATCCCTACCAAGAAGTAGAAGAATCTGAACTAGGAGTCTATTGCATACATGAAGAAAACCAGCCTATTCCTAGCATCACCAAACCAAACCATAAGGATGACAATGAGGTATGGAAATTATTTTTCGATGGATCAAGGAGTAGGCAAGGTGCAGGAGGAGGAGCTATGCTTGTTTCACCTCAAGGCATCAAATATTATTCAGCTTTTCGTTTCCAGTTTTCTTGTTCAAACAACACAGCTGAATATGAGGCCTTGATTCATGGACTTCATTGGGCTAGGAAAAAGGGCATAAATAACTTGCAGGTGTTCGGGGATAGTGAGCTGATCGTCAATCAAGTCAGGGGACAACATGCTACAAAGAATGACCTGCTGAAGAACTACAAGAATAGGGTATGGGACCTCATTGAGGATTTCGAAGCTTTCAACATCGTGTCCATACCCAGGAAGAAAAATGAAGCCGCGGATAGGCTCGCAGCAGTTGGAGCAACGTTTGATGTGGTTGACAACATCAAAAGGGAAAAAACACAGCCACATATCCATGTGATTGTGAGGCCAGCAGTTCCAGATAATAATATAAGCTGGCAGGTGTTTGAGAACGATCAACAGATCGTCAATTTTTTACAAGAAGAGGCTGAATTCTCAGCTAGGAATCAGGACAGACTAGAGCAGCAGTATGGGGATCAAGTAGTGCAGCTGCGGACAAACAAGCTTCCCAAGGGTTTAGTAACGTTGGAGTCTATCTTCAACCCTAACGACCAGTTCCGTAAGGAAAAGGCTAACATACAGGTCAAGAGAGAAGATTCAGAGCCAATTCCGGTTGGGGAAGGCAAAACACTTCAAATTGGTAAAGTGGCCACTGAGCAGGAGAAATCAGATTTCATACAGCTTTGCCAAGAATTTCCAGATGTCTTCGCTTGGAGCTATGAAGACTTGAGAGGATTCAATCCGAATTTGGCACAACATACCATAGAATTGGATCCAGATGCTAAGCCCATCAGGCAGAAGCAGAGACCTGTTAACCCTCACATTGAGCCTCTAATGAAGAAAGAGCTAAATAAGCTAATAGAGGCAAGCATTATATTCCCGATCAAGCACTCAAGCTGGGTTGCTAACTTGGTTCCGGTCAGGAAGAAGAGCGGAGAAATCAGGTTGTGTGTGGACTTCCGAGACCTCAATAGGGCATCTCTCAAAGATCATTACCCGCTTCCTTCAATGGAACAAATATTGCAAGTAGTATCCGGTTCAGAGAGATTCTCTCTCCTAGATGGCTACTCAGGGTATAATCAGGTGATGGTGAAAGAAGATGACCAGTTCAAGACGGCTTTCACCACCAAATGGGGGACCTATGCCTACAAGAAGATGCCATTTGGGCTATCAAATGCTGGGGCCACTTTCCAAAGGGCAATGGATATGGCATTCAAGGGGTTGATCAATAAAATAGTTTTGATATATCTTGATGACATCACTGTATTCTCCAAAAATGCAGTGGACCACCTTTTTCATCTGAGGCAGGTATTTCAGAGGTGTAGAAGGTTCGGAGTGTCATTGAATCCCAAGAAGTGCATCTTTCTTGCACATGAAGGGAAACTTCTTGGCCATATTGTCTCCAAGGAGGGATTGGCAATTGATCCAGAGAGGGTTGAAGCCATAAGAGCACTACCATTGCCAAGTCACAAGAAAGCCCTTCAAAGCTTCTTGGGAAGGATCAATTTTGTCCGCAGGTTTGTCCCAGATTTTGCAGCCCTTGTCAAGCCCATCACCAAAATGTTAAAGAAGAGCATGGCTTTTAAGTGGACAGCAGAAGGCAAGGAGAGTTTTGAAGCAATCAAAGAAGCTATCTCTCAAGCACCAACTCTCATCAACCCAGACTTCTCCAAGGATTTCATCCTCTATGCATTTGGAGGTGATGACACTATTTCTGCCATTCTAGTACAGCAGAACAAAGATAATGATGAGCAGCCGATTGCCTTCTTCAGCCAGAGCCTAGATGACTGAGGTGAGGTACTCTTTTATTGAAAAGCATGTACTTGCAGTAATCAGAAGCTTGAAGAAATTCAAGCATTTAGTCTCAAACAACAAGGTCCAGTTGCTGGTCTCACATGCTGGAGTTAAGGACTTCCTCCTCAACAAGGATTTGAATGAGAAAAGGGCAGGTTGGATCACCCGTGTCATGGAGTATGACATTGAGATCAAGATCACCAAGCTGGTAAGAGGGAAAGGACTATGTGAGCAGCTAGTTTTAGGGAAGCAAAAAGAAGTATGAAACAAAGAAGAGGCTGTTTTGACAGTCCAAGACAGCCATGAGCCAAGTGGCAATCAAGAAGAAGACAATGCTTTCCCCACTCTTTGCTAGACCCAAGGTATTATGCACTTCCTAGGCACAGGCCTATGCCCTCCAGAGATGAACAAGACCCAAAGGAGACACTTCAGATTGCAGGCTGTCCCGTATGCCATTGTTGATGGAGTTTTGTTCAAGAAAGATGTAAATGGAGTGCTGCTGAGATGCATTAGCACAGGTCAGATTCAAAGGGTATTAGAAGAGTTTCATGGTGGACCAGCTGGTGGCCATTTTGCACCAAGAGTGACAGCTCTAAAAATCATGAAGGCTGGTTATTATTGGCCTAAAATCTTCAGTGATTGCTATGCATGGATCAAGAGGTGTAAGAATTGTGCATTCTTCACAGGAAAAGAGAGACTTGCTGCCCTTCCATTGCATCCAATCTCAGTTGACCAGCCATTCATGCAATGGGGTTTGGACTTCATTGGAGTCATTAATCCCAATTCAAGCCAAGGGCACAAATGGATTTTGACAGCCACAGACTACTTCACCAAATGGACAGAAGCAGTAGCACTCAAAGAGGTGAATGAGTCTAGCATCTTAGACTTTTATGAGGGGATAACAACCAGATTTGGTGTACCTGCCACAATAATCTCTGATAATGCATTGGCATTCATTGGATCTAAGGTGACTGAGTGGGCTGTCAAGAACGGTATTTACCTAAGCACTTCATCGAACTATTACCCTCAGGGTAATGGCCAGGCCGAGTCTACAAACAAGAACTTGTTGAGGATCATTAGGAGGACTCTTGATGAGAATCAGAGGTCTTGGCATACCAAACTGAAATCAGCCTTATGGGCTGATAGGATCACTCCCAAAAGATCCACAGGTAACTCTCCATTCAGGCTTGTCTATGGAAGAGAGGCAATCTTGCCCATGTCACTTGAGTTGCCAACATTGGAACTCATGAAGCAGCTGGAGTTGCTTGAATTTGAGCCCATGGAGGTGAGGTATGCAGAGTTGATGGAGCTGCAAGAGATCAGAAATCAGGCATCCCAAGCAATGGAAAAGGATCAAGCTTTGATCAAGAAGACCTTTGATAGAAAGGCCAAGGATAGATCTTTTCAAGTTGGAGATCTAGTGTTGAAATGGGATGTGGACAGAGCAAAACCGGGAAGGCATTCAAAATTTGATGCCATTTGGAGTGGCCCATACATGGTCACAAAGTGCAAGAACAACAATGCTTTCCAATTGGCCTCATTGGATGGTGAAGAACTGCAGATTCCAGTCAATGGAATCTATCTCAAGCGTTGCTTCTAGAGGGAAGTTCACTACCTCTGTAAATATTAGATTAGATTTTCTTTCCTCCAAGTGCTTGTGCACATTGTTTTGCTGTAGGTTAGTTTTGTTTTCCCTAAGTGCTTTGGCACAGCTTGCTGTCCATGGAGATGTTTAGCAGTCCTTGCTTTCATCAGGTGACATTCCATCTTCCTCCTTGCACATTCTGAGTCAGTTAGGGTTCTAAACAGAATATTTGATAACTCCATGCCCAATGGATTGCTTAAGGCAACTGGTATCTTCTACCTAGCAGGCAGGTAACCCCGCTGAGTCGCCAATTGTTATCCAAATTCACCCCCAGGGTTAATTTGATAACATGCATCAGAATTCTCAAGTCCCAGGCAAATTGATTGATCCAGGGCAAAAAATCATGTTTCCAGGGTCCCCTCAGATATTTTTCCTAACTCTCCTGTCCAGGTTGAAAAGAGCAAGTTCTGAGAAAATGTGAAAAAGTTGCAAAAACAAGCTTGGGTCAGAAAAAAATCGTGAAATTTGGCTAAGTCTTAGTCTTCGCAACAGTTGGGACGTGAGGGACATCGAGATGCGGATCGGCCGAAAAGCCTCCAGGCGGCCCGCGAAGCAAAGGGACATCTGGGACAGAAGGACGCGTAGGGCGCGAGAAGCCGATCCGGCCGAAGGAGGAAGCAAAATTGACTAACTGCTGAGCAAAACAGTTTGGGACATTCGGGCCGTGAGGACGCGAACCGCCCGGATCGGCCGAAACAGAGAACTTTAGCACCGGGACAGTCGGGCCAGAAGTACGCGGCGGACGCGAACCGGCCGAACCGGGTGAATCGGAAGAATTTGTCCCAGACAGTCTAAGCAAGTGGGACAAAGGTACGCGAAGGACGCGAACCGGCCGGTTCGGCCGAAACGGAAAATTTCACACTGGGACATCTGGGCCAGTGAGTGCGCGGAGGACGCGAACCGGCCGGTTCGCCCGAAACAGAGAAATTTCATATTGGGACAGTTGGGACAAAGGGACGCGTGGGACGCGGATAGCCGAAAAAGCCGAGAGCCAATCAATTGCAATGCCACGTGTCATCGGCAGAAAGGGACAAGGAAGCCCATTTCGGGCGGATCAGAGGATTTTGTCCCAAACAGCACTCAGAGATCTGGGACAAAAAGACGCGAAGGGCGCGAAAAGCCGGCAGACCCGCGGACCATTCAAATCACGACACGTGTCACAAGGGAGAAAGTCCAAAAGTCAAAGGGCGAGGTTTCAAGCACTGACCCGAGCCAATCAAAAGAGGACACGTGTCCAATGAAGCAGGAAAACCCACGGGACAGAGAGGAGAGAGAATTACATATCCAATCAGCGCGTGCCACGTGTCATCCAGGTGGCAGAGCGCGGGAAAAATTTCAAAACGCATTTTCACCTGTTTTGTGCCCTAAATCTTCAGATCGACATATCTTTCGATCCAGAGCTCGGATTTGCACGTTCTTTATATCAACGGAAAGCTTGTGAAATTCTCTACATGATTTCAGGGTTAATCTTGAGTTTTGGTGTAGTCTGGAGAGAGAAAATTGAGAAACGGCTCTGACGCGTGTTCATGGCCAGAAGTGACATTCCAGCGACCAGATTTAATGCAGAATGGGTCGCATTCTCCTGTAATCCGGTCAAAATGATAGGGTATGGGTTTGTAAGGTCCCCCATGCCATTTTAATGCACCTGCAGTCAAGAAGGGATGGGCTCTCATGTTTTTGTACGTTTTCTGTCCCCTGGGCTCGACCCATGCAATGTAAAAGCCAGATTTGGCTCATTTCTGAAGGGGGGAACATTTTTTGACATAGCAGACTTCTTCTTTCACCTCCAGCAAGTGATTGATGCAAGGATCAGACCTCTCCAAAGATTGTAACAGTTTTTACCTCTCTGAGGTTGTAATGCAGTGATTTTGACACTGAAATGATAATGCAAGCTCTGTGAATGGTTTTCAGTCCTCTGTTTGTATTATTTGCTTCATTTCAGATCCTAAATTATATCTTATCAGTCTGTGTATGTTTTATGTTGTAAACTTTGGTCTGTGTCTATTTGCATGACAGAAATGTTTCACCACTCCTTTTGGTGCATCACCATCTTTAGTTAGTTTCAATTTTTGCACTTCTATCCCTGTCTCCTTGCAGTTTAGAGTAGGATTAGGATCTGAACCTCTGTAGTTTTGCAAAATATAGATCTAAATCAGAGGAGTTTGAGGAACCAACCTCTAATCAGGAGATTCCTCTCTCAGTTTCACAAGTCCCCACACTTGGAGAGAGGTTTCCATGTTGTGCAATCACACTGGATGCTAGAGTGATCAACCTAGAAGCCTGATCTGCATCCAGGGGTGTTGTTTACAACTGGTGGTGAACGAAAAAGGCCAAAAAAATGTAAGGCCAAGTGATTATGAAACCCACTTAATACCATGCATTCATTCCTTCACAATATGGGCATCACCTAGAATCATAATCATAACAATAACATTTTTTAAACATATAGTCTGTATATAACTCGACTATGAGAAAAATGGAATAACATATTTGCATTTAAAATATTATATAATCAGAGGAAGATCCATCAAGTCGATACTCTTTCAACCATGACTAGGATAACAAAAATGAACCATACCCATGAAGGAGAAATTCTAATACAAAAAAACACAGACTTTCTCCATTTCTATTAAAATATTTTAATGTTAAAAAAGATAAAGATGAGAAAAATACAATTCCATGCTTGAAATATGCTTGAAGAAGGATTAATTTGCTTTCTTCTTTCCTCAGAAATCCTCCAAAGCTTTCTCACAAAACCAGACAAAAGAATAATCCTAAATCGATGCAAGATCCTGATAAAACCCAAGAATCACAACTATATGATATCCTTAACAAATTGGAGTTATGATTTCACATATACAATCCAAAATGATGCCCAAAAATAACATAAATAAACTTGTATGTAGAGCTCACATGGAAGAGCAAAAAGACTAAACTGAAAAATGCAAAACCAATTAACCGCTTAGCTAAGTGTTGGCTTCCTCGAGAAGCTTCCCACTTCTCTAAAGGATGGAGCCTTATTAATTTTCCATTCAATGCAAATGGAACATATTTCCTCCAAACTTCCTCTAACTCCCCACTAAACCATTGTCCACCATATTTGACATGTCCTCCAATCTGGTGTGAAATCATAGCCCCACGTTTGGGTGGTAAATACCATTTAACGGTTTGATATCTTCCCAACTTCTAACCTAACTTTCACTTTCTAGCATAGCACCCAAATTTGTCTTTCTATTTTAACCAAATGTTAGTATAGGTGGAAAATCATCCAACTCAGTTTGAGCTCAAGTGCAGCTCGTGCTAGTTGGCTGACCCCAACCCCTTTTAAATTTCTAAAAATTACATTTCCATTAACATATGGCTTGACCATTATGGTCATGGTTACATTTTAAACATAAGACAAACAACATTACAATATTAATTATATATATATATATATATATATATATATATATATATATATATGTATGTATGTATGTATGTATGTATGTATATATGTGTGTGTGTGTGTGTTTTATATCCATATCCATATATATATATATATATATATATATATATATATATATATATATATATATACATCCATTCACTATTATATACATATATGTATGTATATACATATGTACTTCCCTACATACCTATATATGTATATTTTTCTCTGTCACTAGGAAAAAAATATTAATCATTATGAAACTATTGAAATTTATATAAATTCCTTATAAAGGCTTTCAAAATAATATTTTAAATATAAGCTCGAAGACTATAGCTCTGTTCACTAGCAACAATGTCACAACTTTAAATCTACTATATAAGGGTCATAAATAATTTATTATCTATGCACAATTATAGAATGTAGATTAGTACATAGGTATATGATGAAACAAGAAACAACCTTACACATCAATCAAGCCATCACTGCGATTTCATAAATAATGAAATTAACATGATCAAATAACAACAATAATATTTACACAGTCATTCAAATTAATTCAAGCATGATAATCACCCACACACACTCACATATAGACAAAAAATACTCAATAACCAAATATAGTTGTTAACGGGGTATGGCATACCTCTCCCCTTAAGTATCATTGTCCTTGATGATTTGTTCATATCATGTTAAGAATTTAAGATAAACAACTAAAATTACACATACAAAAATATTTTAAACTTTGAATATCATAACTGTAACTTATAATTAATGTAATTTCATAACTGTATCATAATTTTATCATGTTGTAACAGCCTTTTTTTACCAATTTTTTGCTCAAAATAGCAAAATTGCATTATGTTTTAGTATTTTAACAAATATGAATATCAAATACATACTAATAAGATATAAAATCATCAAATTTAACACTCAAATAAATTTGGAAAAGAATTTTTCATTTCTTCCAAATCCTCCCAAGTAACACTTTCTTTAGAAAATTGGTCCCACTGGACCTTACATTGACTTATTTCTCAATTTCACAAGTGCATATTGTGAGTTTCCAGTAATCTTATGGGTTCAACTACAATGACACCCAGCTCCAGAACCTCTAAAGATTTCCAATTAATCACATGTGATAAATATGATACATATTTTAAAGAAAAAATGTATGAAAAACACCATGCAACTTAGACAATGTGGGAGGCAACACTAGCCTGTACGTTATAGGGTTGATTAATTCAATAATATCAAAAGGTCCAACATAGAGAGGTGAAAATTTGGTTACCTTGCAAAATGAAATTTAACTTTTCTTAGGCTTAACCCTGAAGAAAACATTATCTCCCTGTTCAAATTTTCTATCAACTCTCTTTAAATAAACGTAGCTTTCCTGTCTATCAACAACCTCTTTTAATCATTCTCTAATGAGTTTGACTTGTTGTTCCATTTTAGTTCATATTTCAACTCTGAGAATTTCTCTATCTTCCACATTGTCCCAACTGATAGGTTTTTTACACTTACACCCACACAAGGCCTCAAAAGGAGCCATTTTCAGTGAGGACTGATAAGTGTTATTATAAGAAAACTCAAGAAATGGAAGGTATTTTTCCCATTTATACTATTGATCCATACAATACATTATGAGCATGTATTCCAACACATGATTTAGCATTTAAGTCTATCCATCAATTTTCAGATGATATGTAGAACTAAAATTCAACTTTGTTACTAAAGTGGTATTCAAGGTTTTCCAAAAATGAAAATTCATCCTAGGATCTCTATCAGAAATTATTAATTCACGTAGACCATACAATCTGAAAATTTCATACGCAAACATTTTTGCAAGCACAGGTGAATCATCCTTTAGATTCCTTAGCATGAAATGAGCCACTTTTGTTAATTTTTCAACTACAAAAAGAATTACGTCATGTTTATTCCTTGACATTGGAAATCCTTGTGTGAAATCCATACTAATTACCTACCATTTATAGTGTACAATGCTATGAGGGTACAAAAAACTAGCTAGATGAAGATGTTTAACCTTAACTCACTGACATTCTAAACAATGAAATACATAGTTCAGTATATCTTTCTTCATCCCTTTCGAAAAATATTGTTGGTTTAAATTAGCAAGAATTTTAGTCATGTGT
Organism: Taxus chinensis; assembly: GCA_019776745.2. Classification (NCBI taxonomy): domain Eukaryota; kingdom Viridiplantae; phylum Streptophyta; class Pinopsida; order Cupressales; family Taxaceae; genus Taxus; species Taxus chinensis. The sequence continues at coordinate 62,803 of JAHRHJ020003526.1, read as the reverse complement.
GGATGTCCAAAATAAGGATCATTGTGAAATTTATTTGTCACTTCCATCCTTCTCTCACTTTTTGAAGGTACGTAAATTTGATTTTAAAATCTAAGAACTCCTTCATTGTCAAACCTGAATCATTTGTATCTACTACCGTTAGGATTTGTAGTAAGAATTTCTTTCACTTGTTAACAATAAGAATCAACCAACATTTCTTTTCTTACTTCATCTCTGAATTGCATTCTCGAAGTGAGAAGGGTGGAAATATGTTTCCTACTACTTAACGCATCTGCCACTCTATTTTCCTCACCTTAATATAATTGATATCAAATTCACATTGTGATAAAAAAATCTAACCATCTTCGCTGCCCTATATTTCAGTTTGGATGTGTGAAGATGAATTTCATCCTGAGATGATTTGTCTTTAGTTCAAAGGGTTTTCCCAAAAGGTAATGTCTCCATACTTGTAATGAATGCAAAATGGCATAAATCTCTAAGTCATAGGGAGTGTAATTCATCTCATACACCTTGCACTTCTTGCTATCATATGCCATCACATGTTCATTTTGTAGAAAAATGTTGCCTAAACCTTTAGCTGATGTATTTTTTACAATTTGATAGTTCCCATTAGGATTTGAGACTTTTAAGACAGGTGCTGATGTAAATTTCTTTTTCAGAAAATCAAAACCATTTTTACACTTTTTAGAACATACAAATTTCTTTTCTTTCTTTTGCAGTGCAGTAATTGGAGCTACAACTTTGGAGAAATCCTTTTCAAATTTCTTGTAATATTCAGTCAATCTCATGAAGCTTCTAACTTCATGTACATGTTTTAGGTGTTGGCCATTCAATTATCATTGTAATTGTTTATGGATCTATAAAAATTCCATCTTTGTTAATGATATGTCCCTAGTATTGCACTTCATTTTGATAAAACAAACACTTAGAAATTTTACTGTACAATTTTCTCTTTCTTAGCACATCTAATACCACTTGAAGATGTTCATTATGCTCTTCAAAACGTTTTAAATAGATAAGAATATCATCCAAGAATACTAGAACAGACATTTCCAAGTATGCTTGAAATATATTATTCATCAAATTCATAAACATTGTTAGAGAATTAGTTAATTTGAAGGGTAACATGATGAATTCATAGTGTTCATACCTTGTTCTAAAAGGAGTTTTGTGAATATCTTCCTCTTTTATTCTCAATTAATGGTATCATGATTGAAGATCGATCTTAGAGTAAAATGATGCTCCATAAATCTGATCAAAGAGATCATTAATTCTAGGAAGAGGATTCCTATTTTTTATTATGTCTTTATTAAGAATTTGGTATTCTATGCAAATCCTAAGTGTTACATCCTTCTTATTTATGAAGACGGCTAGTGATCCCAAGGAGAGACAATCAGTCTGATCATCCCTTTGGAAAAAATTTCATGAATTATTACTTTCAGCTCAACTAATTATGTTGTTTTCATTCTGTAGGGATCCTTAGGAATTGGTTCATTTTTCAGCTTGATATCTATGGTGATATCAAATTCTCTTTTAGGGGGAAGACCAAGTAGTTATTTTGTAAATACATCATTTTACTCACATAAAAACCAATGTTCTTCCAAAAAAAACTTACTTTGTTAACCTAAATCTATAATTTTTACAACATATAGCACACATCGTTTGTCCTTAGCTTTCTTAAGTTGCATTACAATGTTTTTTCTAATTAAAAATCCTCTTTTTATTCCCTGAATTTCTATTATTTTCTATAGGTCATCAAGTCTCTTAATTTTATTTTCTATGTAGTCTATAGTTTCCTTATGCTGAGGTAACAAATTTATGCCTATGTCTATGTCATATGAACCTAGAATAGCTAAATAAAGGTCAACTTTAGGGGTAAATCTTAGTAATTTGAGATTTGGACCAAATAGGAATTGTTTAATAGTGTGAACAGTGTTGTTCCCATACTAAATAGTCCATGATTATTTCATAAAACCATATTTTCTTTTAAGTTTAGATGAAAATTTTGTTGAAATAAAACATTTAGTAACACCAGTATTAAACAAAATGGTTACAGGTGATCCATACAACTTACATGTAAATTTTATGGTTGTAGCTTGCTTTTCCATTACTGTAGCATGAATATGATGATGTTGGTTTCCATATTTATTTATTTGAGGGTACTTATTTGAATAATGATCTACAATGCAAATATAGCAACCTCAAAAAGGTCCTTTCTTTTTAATTTTCTTCTCATGAATGGTTGTATTTTTTAACCCATTCTTTTTATTATTTATAGTAGTCTTACTTGTTGTACATTTTTTTGCCATGACCATTATTATTTCAAATTTTGCTACTGAATTTCTTACATTCATCTTGTTTAAGTGCCGTAGAGGATTGAACACTACCATATTTCTATTTCTTTTCCTCTCTATGTGTAGAAATATCCTGCAATTTATGTTCTTTCCTAATTTCCTTCTCAAGTACAACTTCCATTGTTGATTTCCCATGCACATCAATGTCACCTCCTATCACTGGATTTAACCCCATGATGAATTTCCTAATCTAGAAATTTTCATCTGTTTGATACTAAGGTACATAATTGCGAAGCTTTGTAAACTTCTACAAATACTCTATCACTATCATTTTCCTTTATATTAATTCATAAAATTCATATATATTTTTTATTGTAATAGAGTTGGGGTGAGCAGCGTTGTCAGACATATGTATTGAACTTATCCCAACTCAAACTTGCTTCATCCGCTACCAGTTCAACCTTAAGGTTGTCCAACAATGAGGATTCTTCATTGGAGAGATGATAGGCTCCCCAAACAAATTTAGTTTCCTTTGAGAAGTTTCATATTTCGAAGTACTTCTCCATTTTGCTTATCTAATTCTTAGCTTCATCTCCCAAGGTGGTACCATCAAACTTTGGTAGGTTGATCCTTTTAATATCATTTCATAGTTTAGTATCCAAACAAGACCTCTTGTTCTAAGGTGGGTTAACTTCAATAAAATTATGATTTGCATTAACGTTTTCATTTGCATCATTTTTATTTTCTACATTAGTGTTGTGGTACAAATGTGCAATAGGGAAATTGACAATTTCCCAGCGCAACAACGATACCCCACTGTCAAATTTTTCAAGTCCTATCATTCCAAGATACCTCGGATCTATCCAATCAGTCCAATAGCCTCCTGATCGATGTTAAATCATTCCCCTAAGTGATTTTAGTGAGTTCTAAAAAAATTCTATCTTCTCGCAGTATTGGGAAGGCTATCGTTGGCCTTCCCAAGACGAGATCAACCCCCTGAACTAGAATAAAAGGGCCAAATTCAACATGGAGGTGAATTGAATACCTTATGACATCATGGAAATGATTTTGGAAGTTTTTTATAATCTTGAAATACTTGGAGCAGTCTCAGTAAAAATAGGGTTCACGAGCCTAGGCAGTACATAGGCCTAAAATAACTATTGGATTTTAGAAGAAGATTCTGAGAGCTCTAGATGGAGTTAGAAGTAAAAAAAAACATCAACAGAAAAAGGATTCCAAGAACCACATGATGGTGAAATCATATTTTTAACAACACCTTGGCGCATAGGATTTGTGGGAATTTTTTATCTGGCACAAGTGGAGTCATAAATAAAAACTCTTATTTTTAAGGAATTAGATAGTTGAATAAATACATGAGACCCCCACCACTGGATTCAAAATTCCATTTCCAGAACTAGGATCATATACAAATCTCATCAAGTAATTCCACATTGATCTCAACTTATCATCGTTCTAATTTACCCTCTCAAAGGAAGTTTAGGACTTAGTCATTTTTCAGGAGGACACGTGTCAACACCAAGAGCTTGGTGGAATTTCATGTCCCTGACATCCCTGAGGTTATGTACACCAACCCTTTAAAAATGCACCCAGCCGCGATGTGACCTCTAGACTTGATAGTTCATCCCCCAGGTGCATTTTTGGAGCATCCATTCCCTGTCGTTGGATCAAGCACCATGTATCATTTCCAAGACCATCGTGGAAACTAATGTCCCTCATGTTCCTAAGGTCAAGGAAATCAAGCATGGAAAAATTCACCGAGCCCATAGGGGGAGTATTTTGGTCACCCACGTGACTACCTTTCAGCCCCCAGGTGCATTTTTGGAGCATCCATTCCCTACCGTCGCATCAAACACCATGTGTCTGCTTTAGGACCACCATGGAAATTAGTGTCCCTCATGTCCTTGAGGTGAGGGACAAGTTTTTTTTCAAAATTCACCTAGCCTTCTATGAGAGTGTTTTGGTCACACATATGACTAGTTTTAAGCCCCTCAGTTCTTTAAAGCTAATTTTGGAGCATTCATTCCCTTTCGTCAGATCACCACCACATGTCGCTGTCTTTCTCATTGAGAAAATTGATGTCCCTCATATCCTTGAAGTCAAGAAAATTAAGAACAATCAAATTATCCCAACTTTAACTCAAAAATTTGATTTTTTTTTCAAACTGTTGGTTGCATCTTGTTGTTTCTCGTTACTTCTAACATCCATGTGCACATACATTTCCATCTCCTCCTCTATAACTCCTCACAATTATTCCTCAATTTATGAACCTAAAAGTAGACCTGACATAGAGGTACTTCCCTTCACTCCATGAAAGAATGTAGGTCATAGAAGGAAAACTGGAGCAAACACAGAAGGAAAAGCACAAAAAGAAGAAGGAGAAATTAGACAAAACTCCATGGCCATGAAATGATAAGTTGAAGAAATATCCCAAATGGATACGTGAAACAAAAATTTATATTTTTCTATGCATTCCTCTACCCAAGGCCATCAAGAATACACCTTTTAAGTCTCCTCTCATGTAATAGAGCATCCACAGTGAAGAATCCCACTTTTGGCTCAATGAAGAAAAAAATCCAATTTTCCGTCAAACCATTGGGTGAAATGAAGTATAATTACACATGAAGCATCATAAGAAGAAACCTGTCACAATAATATTTATTTCATCACAAATGGAGGAGAAAACTAGACCTATAATTTTGAGGTCCATTAATGGTTGTCGCATCCAGAAGCACTGCCAAGTCTAAAATTTGAAAGTTTAAGATATCATGTACTATTAAGCAGGCGAGCTAAAAATTTCAGAGGGGTGATATTGGGAGAAACCCCATATCAAAACAATTTGTTCCATGACAATCTTACTCCTAGAAAAACACTTTCTAAAACTAGCAGGTCTACTACATAGGGACTACTATTTCTGAAAAGTCAAGAATATAAGAGCTTGCAAAAGAGGCGAAGGAATTGGAGGTGCACTAGAACATAGAATTCACCAGAATAGACATTTTAAAAAATTACTAAAAATAGTAAGTTATCCCACAGACACTTGATAAAAATAGAAAGTCATACTCAAAGAGTAGTTTCAACACAATGGGACGTGTGGGGATAATCATTCGAGGGGAAATCATTGTTCAAGATCATTCAAGTAATTTTTAACAGGCATTCGAGATCTATCTTATTTCATTCAACTTGGTGAGCATTCATGAGCTAATTTGAAGGAGTTTCACAGTGTGTAAGGAGTTCAAATATTCAGAGTTTCACTGCATCTGGAACTTTCCATCGATGAGGATCAACAAAATTCATCGAGAATGATGTCTCCTCTTATTCTTCTCTCCCTCTTTCTCTCTTCTCTTCCCACCAAATTTCTCTCACTTTCAAATGTTCTAATTATTTGTTGGGGTTTGCACTTTTTAATATGCCTTTAAGTCACTTAAAAGTGACTTTAGAAAAATAAATGTAAATTAAGTCACCTTGATTTTATAAAAGACACTTAAATACTTTGTAGGAATGTGACTAGTCTAAATTTAGGAATAAGGCATATGGAGGGTCATGAGGAAGACAATAATTCACCTCTCATTCTATAAATTGTAACGCCATTCCCATTTCAAAGGGTTGGTCATTAATATTTTAAGCAAAAGAGTGTATTCTACCTTGAGAGAATGAAGGAGATTGCCAAATTATTCCTTTCCCGCCTTATCAATTTCCTCCATTTCTCCACTATGTACAAATTTTGTTTGATATATTAATATAAGAAGGAGCTTCTATCTTTCTTTAACTAAGATATTTCTTGATACTTTGTGTTCATCAAATTTCATTTGGTCTTAATGATTCTTACAAAGTTGTTTCTTCTCATAAATGCATGTGATGATACTTTTGGCTAGTGTGTGAAGGAATTTAATCCCCTACCTATGACATTAGTTCTCCTATCTCTTTTCTCACTCCCCTTTCCTGTTATTCAGACAAAATTATCTCTTGCAGGTATCTGTAAGCTTTTCTAAAGGGCCAGTGGAGTTTTTTTGTTGGATCCCCAGTCAAAATGCCACAACAAAAATCCACCTTTTCATGTGCATGCACATACGACAGCTACACCGGTTAAGTAGAGGGACTTAGATTCCTAGAGCATTGACAAGAAATCCACAAGTTTTTCCACCCAATAAATTTTATCGCCAACAGTTTTTGGTGCCCACTGTGAGGCATATTTAGTAGCATCTGCACCCAATATACGACCGCAAGGTCTGAAAATTTAAAAAAAAAGGAGAGTTCATGAAATGTTTTTGCCAAAGTGTCCTTTTGTGTTCCCACTTCAAAACTTTCCAAAATTTGGCTGAAGGAAGATACACTAGGTTGAGCAGGTCGAGTGGTGTTGTCTATTCAAAATTTGAGGCATTACAAAATCAGCAAGAACAAATTAGATATAATACATACTTATTCTCTCAAGCCACCTCTCCATCCATCTCTTCAAACAGTTCACCTGAAAATCCTGTCAAGACTCTTGTTGATACTCCCCCTTCCAATTCTCCCATTTTACAATCACCATTAGCCATTGAGTTCCCATAAGAAGAAGAATTTTTAGAAGCAAGATAAGAAACAAAAATGACAATGGAAGATGAAGTAGAAAGACCTCAACCCATTGTTCCATGTGGAAGGAATACAAGCCCAATTTCTCTTGAACCCCCTCTTCATGACCTACTAGTGGGTTCCCATAATAACTTTCCAAAGTTCAAAGGTGACAACACACAACATCTTGAAGAACACATTGGTGCTTTCAAAACATCATGTGGAATTATTGGTGTTCAACATGAAGATGTGGCTATGAGACTATTTGTGGAGTCCCTCTGAGAAAAAGAAAAAGAAATGTTTTTACCTCTTACCTTCCCGGTCCATCACGGGTTGGGATGACATCAAGGATGCCTTTGCAGAGAGATTTAAATCAACTAAAGACTATTAGGACCTCCTAGTGCAGTTGTCTCAAATGATGAAAGGATAAAATAAAACCATGAGAGACTTCATGGCTCATTTCAAAATTTTCATTCATAGGATACCTGAAGAGGATTCACCATCTCAAAACAATGTCAAGATATTCTTCATCAATGCTCAATCACTAGAAGTAGGATTTTTTCTATGAAAATACCAACCAAGGAACATTGTAGAATAAAAAAGGATGGCCATTGAACTTGATGATGATCTCATCAACTCTGGAAAGATCAAGAACACATCAAAAGGAAAGACCCAACATCTCGGAGATGAGAGAACCAATCCATCACTGCAAAAGTGGGTGAATGAGATAACATCTTTGAAAAGGGAATTATTTGAACAAGTTTCTTCCCAAATAAGAAACAAAAATCAGATTACAGGAGCACCCCAAAGGCTTGCCATGGAGGCCCCACCCATGAACACGTAAATTGTAGATTTCAAGAAAGTGAAGAAGTGTTTGAACAAGAAAGTGAAGGTGGAAACTTCCTAGAGATCAATGAACATGAGAATGATATAAAAATTAGATATTGTTATTATTCCAGAGGTGATGAAGAAGACAAAGAATATGCACCCAGTTTCTCATCTATGGTATTCACTCATTCTCATTTTGAGAAAAGAGCATCTCCCTCCACTGCTACAAATGAAAAGAAGGTTGACGATCCACCTGTGGTGACTCCACAAAACAAAATAATTAGTCAAGGATCCCCACTTCCATATTCCATGAATTTTACATTATTAAATCCTGACCCTATAAAAAGTAAGAAGACTCATGTTATTCTAAGTAAGCTTTCCAATTCCTATTCCATTTCTAAATCTAAATCTTCTCCTATAAAATCTAATACCTTGAAATCTACTAGTGTGTCTTTCAAAATACCATCCATTCCCCAAACATCAAATCATGTTCCTAAGCCTATCTAGACTCCAAAATCAGTCCCTTCACCCCCCTTGTCCACATCTACTCCCTTTGACTTCATAGAATATGTAAACAAAGCCAAAGTGCAAATTACTGAAACTAAATATTTGTGGACTCATCCTGAACAATTTGAGAGGTTCGTCCGATATATCAGGAGTGGTAGTCTAACACCCAATGTTGTAACTTTTAGTTCCAAAGGCATGCTACCAAACTCACCTAAACCTCCCTCAAAGAACATGATTTTTAGGAGTGCATCAAAGACTGATAAAGTTGAACCTTTCTACATCTCCATTCTTGTTGGAGAATATGTACTAAATAATTACATAATAGATTTTGGTGCCTCATACAATGTGATGCCTTTGAAGTTTGCCAAGGACATAAAACTTACTATGACTCCACCTAGTGGATATTTTTACTCTTTGGAATCAAAAGATTTCTCACTTATAGGGAAGGTCAAAGATACACAGGTGGCTCTTGTCAGATTTCTAGACAAGAAAGTTTTAATGATGATTTTGGTAGTAGACGTCCCAGCACATTACAAAACCAATTTCAAAGAGGATGAAGGTAATGGAATTTCCAAGCAAGGACCTAGTCTACAATGAACCTTCAAACATTAGGAAAGAACCATCTGTGTGAGAGCTACTAAGAGTTGTGGAAGAAACAAAATACCTTGAAGCTCACATTGAATCAATCCTACCAAGTACAAATACAATTTTCAAAGCAGTTGGATTTCATAATCAGATGAGGAGGGTAGGGTACTTTCTGGAACCTATCAATGGCTTTGTAGAACATCATCATTCAGTGTTTCCTCTTCAGGGGTAAATTTTGAGAAATAAAAAGTTCTTCAGTGAAAGTGGGTTATCACCCACCTTGTACCATAGGTAATTTATAGGTGTGTTTCCCTTTCTATTTTGTGTGTCTTTTCCTTTTCATGTCCATGTGTGTTTCCTTATTCTCTCTCTCTCTCTCTCTCTCTCTCTCTCTCTCTTGTTTTGAGTTGTACATGAATTCACATGGCCCAATGGATAAGGCACTGGTTAATGAATTATATGGTATAAAATTGAGATTACCTATTCCCATGCCATGTCCCCAAGCTAAATCTAGTTGTTGTCATGCAAATGTGTAACAGGGAAATTGATAATTTCTAAGCATGAAAACTATACCCCAATCTATCATTCCAAGATACCACAAATTTGTCCATTCAATCTAGTTCCTCCTGATCGATGTTAATTCATTCCCCTAGGAGATTTAGGAAATTAAAATCAACCCCCCTAGGTGATTTTAGAGAGTTCTGAAAAGATGTTATCTTATGGCAGTATTGGGAAGAGCTATCATTGTCCTTCACAGGACTGGATCAACCCCCCTGAAGTGGAACAAAGGGAAAAAATTAAACATGGAGGTGAATGGAATACCTTAGAACATTAGGGAAATGATTTTGGAATAGTTGGGGAAGTTTTGAAAAACTTGGAGTAGTCTGAGTAAAAATAGGGTTCACAAGCCTAGGTAGTACACAAGCCTAAAACAGTTGCTGGGCTTTAGAAGAAGATTCTGCAAGCTCTAGATGGAGTTAGAAGTAAAAAAAACATCACTAGAAAGAGGATTCCAAGACCTACATGATGGTGAAATCATATTTTTCACAACACCTTGGCGCATAGGATTTGTAGGCAGTTTTTATCAGGCACAAGTGGAGTCTCAAATCACAAATCCAATTTTTCAGGGATCAAATGGATGAATAAAGACATGAAACCCCCACCATTGGATTAAAAATTCCATTTCCATTTAGGATCATATAAAATTTCACCAATAAATTCCACTGGGAGCTCAAGTTATCATCGTTCCAAGTTACCCTCTCAAAGGTAGTTCAGGACTTAGTCATTTTTTAGGAGGACACGTGTCAGCACCAGGATCCTGGCAGGGATTTCATGTCCCCAACGTCCCTAAGGTCAGGTACACCAACCCTTGAAAAATGTTCCTAGCCCCCATGTGACCTCTGGGACCCTCATGTGACCTCCAGACTTGACAGTTCAACCCCCAGGTGCATTTTTGGAGCATCCATTCCCTGCCGTCGGATCAAGTGCCACGTGTCAGCTATAGGACCACCATGGAAACTGATGTCCCTTATGTCCCTAAGGTCAGGGACATCAAGCATGAAAAAATCATCACATATGGGGAGTCTTTTGTGCCCACGTGACTGACATTCCCTATGGGGAGTCTTTTTTTGGTCACCCATGTGACTGACTTTCAGCCCCTCGGTGCATTTTTGGAGCATCTATTCCCTGTCTTCGGATCAAGCACCATGTGTCAACTCCAGGACCACCATGGAAATTTATGTCCCTCATGTCCCTAAGGTTAGGGACACAAACATGGAAAAATGTTCCCAACCCTCTATGAGAGTGTTTTGGTCACCCATATGACCAGTTTCCAGCCCCTCAGTGCTTTAAAGCTGATTTTGGAGCACTCATTCCCTGTCATCGCCGATCGTCCTCTTGCCACATGTCGCCACTCTTACATCAAGTCATTGTGGAAATTGATGTCCCTCACATCCCTGAGGTTAGGGAAATCAGGGGAAAAAAAGTTTGCCCAACTCCAACTCAAAAATTTGAATTTTTTTCTAACTTTGGTTGCTTCTTGCTACTTTGCTTCTTGTTGCTTCTAACATCTGTGTGCACAGACATTCTCCATCTCCTCCTTTGTAACTCCTCACCATCATTCCTCCATTGTTAAACCTCAAACTAGAATTACCATAGAGGTACTTCCCTTCACTCCATGAAATCACGTAGGTCCTAGAAGGAAAATTGGAGCAAACACAAAAGGAGAAGCACAAAAAGAAGAAGGAGAAAACAAAGAAAACTCCATGGCCATGAAACGAGAAGTTGAAGAAATCTCCCAAACAGATATGTGAAACAAAAATTTATATTTTTCTATTCATTCCTCTACCCAAGGCCATCAAGAAGACACCTTCAAACTCTCCTCTCATGCAATAGAGCATCCACAATGAAGAAATCCCACTTCTGGCTCAACGAAGAAAAAATCCAATTTCCCGTTAAACCGTTGGGTGAAACGAAGTAGAATTGCACATGAAGCATCAGAAGAAAAAACCTATTACAATGAAATTTATTTCATCAAAAATGGAGGAGAAAACTAGACCTGCAATTTTGAGGTCCATTAATGGTTGCCACGTCTAGAAGCACTGTCAGGTCCGAAATTTGAAAGTTTAAAATCTCCTGGACTATTAAGCGGGCGGGCCCAAAATTTTAGAGGGGTGATATTGGGAGAAAAACCCATATCAAAAAACTTTTTCCATGAAAATCCAAATCCTAGAAGCTAACTTTCTAAAAATAGTCAGGTCTACTACATAGGGACTACTATTTCAAGGAAAGTCAGCAACAGAAGATCCTGTGAAGGAGGAAAAGACATTGGAGGTGCACTAAAACTTAGAATTCACCGGAAACAAACATTTTTGACACTTACTAAAAATAGTAAGTGGTCCCACAAACACTTTCTAAAAATAGAAATTCACACTCAAAGAGTAGTTTTGGCACAATGGGACGTACAGATAATTATTCAGGGGGACATCATTGTTCAGGATCATTCTAGTCATTTTTCACAGGGAATTCAAGATCCATCTTAGTTCATTCAACTTGGTGAGCATTCATGAGCTAATTGGAAGGAGTTTCACAGTGTGTAAGGAGTTCAAAGATTCAGAGTTTCACTACATTTGGCACTTTCCATCGATGAGGATCAACAAAATTCATCGAGAATGACGTCTCCTCTTCTTCTTCTCTCCCTCTTTCTCTCTCCTCTTCCCCCCAACTCTCTCACTTTCAAATGTTCTAATTCTTCATTAGGGTTTGCACTTTTTGATATGCCTTTAAGTCACTTAAAAGTGACTTTAGAAACATAATGTAAATTAAGTCACCTTGATTTTATAAAAGGGACTTAAATATTTTGTAGGAATATGAATAGTCTAAAGTTAGGAATAAGGCATATGGAGGGTCATGAGGAAGATGATAAGTCATCTCTCATTCTATAAATTATAACGCCATTCCCATTTCAAAGGGTTGGTCATTAATTTTGTAAGCTCAAGAGTGCATTCTACCTTGAGAGAACAAAGGAGATAGCCAAATTATTCCTTTCCCCCCTTCTCAATTTCCTCCATTTCTCCACTATGTACAACTTTTGTTTGAGAAATTAATACAAGAAGAAGGAGTTTATAGCTTTCTTTGACTAAGATATTTCTTGATACTTTGTGTTCATCAAATTTCATTTGGTCTTAATGATGCTTACAAAGTTGTTTCTTCTCATAAATGCATGTGATGATACTTCTTGATAGTGTGTGCAGGAATCTGATTTCCTACCTGCAACATTAGTTCTCCTACCTCTTTTCTCACTCCCCTTTCCTGTCTCTTTAGACAAAGTTCTCTCTTGCAAGTATCTGCAAGCTTTTCCGCAGGGTCAGTGGAGTGTCCCTGTTGGATCCCCGGTCGAAAGGCCACCACAGAAATCCACCTTTTCATGCGCATGCATATATGACAGTTGCACTGGTTAAGTAGAGGGACTTAGATTCCCAGAGTTTTGGCAAGAAATCCACAAGTTTGTCCACCCGACAAATTTTCTCGCCAACAATACCTTTTGTGTTATTATTTGTAATGATAGCGCATGAGAGTGCCAAGTTATTACCATAGGTTAGTGAACTGAGGTGATATAAACTTGTTTATCCATAGGGATCAAAAGGTAATTTTTAATGTCCTCAAGGTTGACCCAGGAGGATAAAAATACCCAATAAAGATAACCTGCAATTCGAAAATAGAGTTAGAAGATTCCTGTAAGTCCAAGACCATATAGGTCGGCTACAACTAAATAATTACATCATGAACCTACTGTACATTTTTGGATAAGGATATGATGGGTGAAATATAAAAGTCTGCATTATAACAAATAGAGTTTAAGTACTAATTTTATGAATTTATATGTTATAATGAAATATATTCATTCAATGATATAAATAAGTACAAATAGAAAGATGTTTGAATCTAGGATAAAATAGGTATAATTCTTAACCAAGAAGCACATTCATTAACCATGTGCAAATTTCAAAAGGATCAATTGATCCTACATGAGTTTCTAATTAGGTACTCTTACAAAATGCAAACCACAACAATATGTTAAGAAATACGATTCTAGTGCCCTTCTTCTACATCCATTCTATAAGTGTCAAGATTCAAAGTGTCCACTCCTTGAGGAATTCAGTCACTTGAATCCCATCATCAATGGTTATTCACATCCTCTAGTTAGAACTCACATGAACCCCTCCTAACAATGTACTGATATATACTACTTTGAGCCAAATTGGATGAAACCTACATTGCATACTCCATCTAGCTTGGTCTAGACACATCAAATGTTGGTGAAACTTGTCCCATTGGAAATGCCATGTTTGGCTATGTTATAAGACAAATGCTCACATTCTAAGTATAATCAAAATCTCCTTAGGTCACATTGACGTGCTCATACAAACACCTATTTTTTTCAAAAAGATGAGCAAAATTATGCTAATCAAAGTAGCCTATGGGAAGAAAGAGCATCATTCACAAAAAATTGTGTCGTCATTTTGATCGCATTTCTTCCTCGTAGGACCATATGGTTTGGTCAAAAGGAGAGAATGAATTAAATTGATTGACATGTACATGGTAACTTAAATTAGTTCATGTTGATTATGATTTGATTTAATTTGAAGGATCTTTAGTGTTTCAACTTAGGATAATTCCTAGGGTATGATATTATTCAATGAATGACTTGTGTCACCTGTGAAAACTATATACAACAATCAGATCAGTTTATTACTCACCGAAACCATATGATCTTATGTTATGGATCCAAACCACTCAAGGCTCATCCTAAATAGTTCTACGAGAAATTTACATCATTTCAGAGTAGCAACTACTCATCAGGTCTAAAGCACTCAATCCTAAGGTCCATAAGGGTCTAGCTTCCACCGTAATCCAATGGCAATGCAATTACCATAAGCAATGTTTTGGCAAGAGAAAAGTCATTCCAACCATTTTCAAAGATAATCAATGGAAAAAAGATGAATTAGTCCAATAGTCCCTAAAATATTCTAAATTACAATATTGTCGTTACCATTTGTATAAGTACACAACTATAGAACTCATCATAAATGCTACAATCCATTATCTTTTTTTAAGATACATGAGGTAACTAATGGAATTGGCTATTAAAATCACACTCAACTTATTCAATATAAGGTTCATATGATAACTAATGAGGCTTATATAATCGCTCAAATCATGTAATTGAGAACACTTAATTGGTCCCATCATACATATAGTTAAATAACAATCACAGTTCATTCAATTACCAGTATATTGATTTTTATATTTATGTTATCTAATTCTTTGATGAAGGATATTTAGGTAATATTAAATCTACTTTATTAAGATATTTCCTACATGTTGTGTTAATATTCAGTTCAACAAGATCAATACTTAACAAAGCACATTGATTGAGATAACTCGAATCACATTCATATTCCAATAGTTACACAAATTTGATTGCAAATGATACAACATCATATGAGATCTAGTTAGGACCATACAATTTAGGTCAAAACTAATATAGTGGTTTATTTCATTTACTATCTCAGTTGATACAAAATCTCAATAGGCCATAAGGACTTAAAAAAATTTTTTATCACCAAGCTTGCTTTACTATAGTATAATAAATATATCCATCTATTAATCATGTACATATAAATTCTTCAACATTCGTAACATGTATTCGCTATCAATCTAATTATTTAAACATTATCCATGTGTAAAAAACTTAGGCAACCGTTTTTTAAATAATAGAACCTAAGAAGGTTTTTCCATTCCCTACCATGTTACAAAGAAGGATATAACTATGTCAATAACACAATGGTGATTCCAACAAATTAACCATAGCTCTTACATTGGCATATATATACTAGGGTAAAACAAAATCATTACTTTCACAATTATGAATACATCACATTACCACATTCTGAACCCAAAGTGCAATCATTTTACAATAGGGATCATATTGCTCACCATATGCCCCTAGAAAGATGACATAAACCATCACATATTACACAAATCACACATATGATGAACACAAGGTCTAACATTACAACATATAGTCAATTGCAATTACAACATGGTGACACATGTGATTCATCACAACAAGGTGAGGACATCGTGATACAATCCAATTCACTTTTAAACTAGTTTGGTCATGCAAAACATCAATACACCTTCATATAACATAACGATCCATAATGCTCCAACACTCTAAAATCCACAATAACATGTCTTTTCTCACACATTTAAGCTGGTACATCACATGTGAACTCTTCCATAGAATCCATGAAAAGGACTTGAGAATACTCTCATCACAAGCACATCAACATGATAAAAAATACATCTAATTGACATACACAACATGTGTGTTCACAATTTCACAATTACGACATAGTTCACTCACACTTATATCACATTGCTCTTCCAATATCCACAACCATCATGTAACACCATCACAACTCCAATCTGCCCTAAAGGTTTCTAGAGTAGTATGAACCTTCACTCTAATACCAAGTGTAACATGCCCACAATTTGGACACACAAATATAACAAAAAAATACTAGAATAATTTTTTAGTGACTTACATTACTCACTACACAATACCACATGAGCTCCAATAGATAAACTAAACACTACATAAGACTTACACAATTCATCAACTCACATAGACACATGAGCAAACACCATATACATGTTGATGCCACACTTTCCTCCAATGAATGAAACTAGTAATGACCTAACCACAAAATGGGACCTAAGGATAGGAAAACCCATAGCAAATCATTACCATGGTTTCATCTTAGTTATGAATTAACATTTCCAAAAAAACATTATTATGTAATGATAAATTTTATCCTTTTTACACCTATAGACATCTTTAATTCATTTCACATTCAACTTACAGTTCGACCATTTAAGTTGGCTCTTATTCCCTTATGACAATCCCCATAAATTACATAATTATTTGTCATATTTCAAAATATATACAAAGTTCCTATTTCTCTCATTCTTATGTTAATATTATGCTTCCCAAATGTTTATTCAAAGTTTAAAACTTTACCCTTGCTACATGAGGTGAATCTGACGTGATCGCCAAGAAATCAATCTTAGGATTAAGGAAGGTTTAGGTTCAAGATACATTTTTCCCATAAGCATTTTTGATCATGGCACCTCTTATTTACCTACCACGATTAATATAATTCAGGGTAACTTGTTGAATCCATTCAATATTTCCACATCAAGAAGCTTTATTTAGATTAACATAAATCTATTGTTTTCTCAAAGTTTGATCTCACCAAGGGAAATTCATATTCTTTTTAACAGGGAATAAATTTCTAATTGAGTTATAATTGACTCCAAAAGTGACATTATTTATAACCTTAAATCTCCTTTTACTCTTATATGCTTTAATCTAACATACACTATTGTCTCATTATTGGCATTACTTTAAACATAGAAGAGTTAATAGAAAGTACTTGTCTAACATAATGAAGAAGTACATGATTCAGAGCATTATAAATTACTTATGAACCACAAGTGATTTGTGTTCAAGGTAAGATCCCGTATTTCAAAATTTCATGATTTGCATGTTCAATTTATTTTATTCTTAAATTCATAAGTGACATAAGAAGGAATTAAGGAACCAAGTTTTTAGTTTCCATAAACCTTAATCTATAATTTTTCCACCCACAAGTTAACCTCTTAATCAACTAAGGTTTAGTTTAATTCCAATTTTCACTCAGGGCTTTATGCCCTATTATAGATTAGATTAAGGTGTAAAAACATATTTACCCTATAAATCCTCTGCATAGGACCCATGTGGTATACTTTCACTATCCAAGATAACACATTTAGCTAACAGGATCTAAGGAGGTCATTAACAAGAGTTTAAGTAATAGTACAACTATTTCACTAGCTCCATTGTGTCATCTGGATCCCACAAGAAAATCATTCAATGAAGAAAATTTAATTCTAAACCCAACTTTGGAAGACTAGGATACTAAGGAAGTGCTAGTTCTACTTAATCAAGATAAAGTTTTGATCGTGTCACTGCTATCTATTGGGGTTTAAGATGATGTCACTCAACATACTGACTAAGATGATAAACCCATTCTTGGGCTCTTATTTACCTAAACTAGGAGGTGTCATCAAGTGCAACATTCATTCGAAGGTCTCAATTTTCTATGATAAGGGATTAATATAGGCATGTTAGTTATGCACGAATTTGAACTAGGGTTGACTGTTTCATTTGTATTTCTTTATTACATTTTCAAGGTAAGGAAAAATGGCACCCCAATTAATTAATCATCTATTGTTCATTGGAAGATAAAATACAAGAAATTAAATTCAATTTGAACCTATGATTAAATGCACATTTCCCAAGTTATACCTAAAACTAACATCTCATACGTATTACCAAATTTCACCTATAAACTTTTCTGTAACATGGCAATATATTATACATATATACATTCTATAATGACCTATATAAATTATAGTTATAAACCATGAATTACACCATGCCTTTTCTCCATCTTTCTTCCATCCTACAAAACCATATGACCATGAAATCAGTGATAAATCACTGACATGACATCCACCCTAGTGTAACATAATTAATTTATTTATTTTCCCATTTACATATGATAATAATTATAATTTGCATTCAAAAGAAAAGGTTTAGAAACATGTATTCATTTCACTTCATTTCGTAACCAAGGAGAGAGAAACTGAAAGGAAAGAGAGAGAAACATTATTTTCCCAAAAGTCAAATTTCACACAACAAGCCACAAGATAGAGTTCACAACAATTTTTTACAAGTGTCAACAAGTTCCACAATGGTTAAGTAACCCGATGGAATCCTACAACTTCCTATTTAAATTTTCCTGTTGGTTGCAAAAAATATTCAATTAATGCTCAAAGGATAAGAAACGACTTAAAACATTGTCCTTTAATGAGAAAACACACCATAGATAGGTTTCTACGTGTCCTCCTATACACTAAGAATTCATAGGAATGAATGAAATTAAGAACTAGTGAAAAATTTACGATTGGCGGCTAATTTTCTGAGGCCATTGGTCAAAATTAGCCTAGTTGTAAATGATCAAAAGTGAGCTTGAGGGCTCAGAAAACCACATACAAAACTGACATTCGATGAATGAACGAGAAATGAGAAAAGTCCTACAAGTTCGCCTATATATGGATAATTCATCAGAGTTGAAGGGACTGAGAACTAGCAAACAGTTTTAAAAATAGGTTTCTTAGAGCCACTAGTTGTAATTGGTCCAATTTGACCTAGTCAAATTGTAGGCAGACACCTACAAAATGACTTTTCCAAACGATCAAGAAAAGTGTTTTTCCTCAAACTCAAGGTTTTAGGAAATTGTCTAGTAAAAATACTAAAGGTTTGCTAAGGCGGATAAGCATTTTGTTTTCTAGGATTCAAACAACGAGCTGATACGAAACCTAACTTTTTGAATGTAGTAGCCTCTTACAACTACAAATTATTGTAACAGGGCTCCTAGAAGGGCATAAAAAAATATCACAGAAGATCATTCGAGGTCAATTCAAGCATTGAAGTGACTCCTCACATAATAAGGTACACACCGGAAACTTAACATCTTCTTTCCGAAGTTACGAAGGTTATTTTACATGTCTCTGAAAATCATGATTTATCTATTTTAAGAAGGGAGCGGTCAACATATTCACAGGGAAACTCAACTTCAACCTGTCAATACAAATAGGTACTATAGTAAATTTGTTTGGTTGGGATGTTTAATTAAGGTCATCACAAATTGAGGGTTTACATCCATTATCTACTGAGGAATATTGAATCCTGAAAACTATGTTATAAAATTTTATTGTTTTAAAATATTTTTATTTAATATAATCAAATATATGAAAATCCTTTAGTTTAAAATTTTATTCTGTTTGCAAAAGAAAACCTAAAGAACAAAAATTATTAGAGATGAGGAGAAATTAACCATGCCTTGGAGATATTTGTGTATGTAGCGTATGAGGCGCTCCAGGTGGGTTCACCAATATTCTACAAGGCTCCAAATCTCTTTTAACATTCCTTCAAATAGTTCACATGCATCTGCAACCAATCCATTTTACACAATTTCAGTCGACATCCTGGAAGGTCTTTGACAAAGGTGAACTGAATAGTTTAACACATGATCTTTCATTTTCTTGGGAACTTCTAATTTTTTTTTAGCAGAGCCATTTCATGCCTAATCAACAGTAAACGCATTCCATGAAACTATGTTGATTAGAGAATACTTGTTAGAGAACACACAAGGTGTCCACGCAGGAGAGAAGGCTAGGATCAAGGGTGTGGAAGGATAAGAAGGACCCACGCATGGAAGGCAAGT
The DNA here is from genome assembly GCA_019776745.2 of Taxus chinensis. Classification (NCBI taxonomy): domain Eukaryota; kingdom Viridiplantae; phylum Streptophyta; class Pinopsida; order Cupressales; family Taxaceae; genus Taxus; species Taxus chinensis. The sequence goes on along the minus strand of JAHRHJ020003526.1, from coordinate 43,119 downwards.
TCAACATTCAGAACTTAGCTGAGTTTTAGCATGACAAAATATTTTTAGAAGATGGCATGTAGAACAAACCAACGATGCAGAGATGTGCGTGCCATGCATTTTCTATTTTTGGAGGATCGGATTAAAGCATTTTGAATGGAGACAAGCTAACAATAGGATTGACACTTTAGTTAACTATAAGAGGCCTATAGATAGCACACTTGTATGTATGGCTATGCATGTGAATGACATGTGGCTATTAATAACATGCAGCCTATTTCTGGAATAGATAAGTGGTGAAGGGAAATTCCCCACCCTATATATAAGAGTGTGATGGATGTATGAAGATATAGAGTTCTACACATTTGACTGAATTACTATAGCAGGTCCATACACGCATTGGTATCATTTGACATTATTGTAAGGAGCTTATGTGTTATTAATATACGGAAGATATTGGCTGAATCTAAGTGTCATTCTTATGTGTAATCGAGTAGTGTATGTTATTGATTCAATCATGATTACTGTTTAACGCTTGTTCTGTCATAGATCTGAATGTAGCATACAATGTAGAATGATAGATTAATTATGAATCTATGTTTTTCTTGCTTCATCATGCTAAAATCCTTCTACAACAACTCTGAAGAGGGACCTGGTGCCTTTGCACACTTCAGGTGAGCGCTTAGTGTGGGCTGAGTGATGTACCAACACGTCTACGGAGTTATCTGGTAAATTCTAGAATTATACGAGTGGCTTACTTCTTATGCATCTCAATAGAATTAGAGGTATCACGGCTGCATCATTGGTTCCATTACTGGGACCTCTTTTTTAGTTGTTTTCAGGATGGTTCATGATGAAGACATATTGGTTAACTCTAGAGAGGAATGGATACACAATTTGGAGGAAGAATATGCATGGAGGGTCAGCAGTGGATCTAATTTTAACGCACACACTTGGGTAGAACAAAATCTATATGAGAACTTATATGAGATCTTTTTCACCATCTTTCCAATAGAATTATACGAGTGGCTTACTATCTTATGCATCTCAGACAAAATTAGAGGTATCACACACTTGTTTAAACCTGATGTAAGGTAATTTCAAACTTTATGTGAATTATGCAACATTGGATTATGGATGTTTTCTTAAAAGAGTTTCATATCCCTGAGTTTGAGCAGAAGAGTATTAGTACGCTCAAGGATATCAAGCAAGGAACTACTAAGAGTGTACGTGACTATGATGCTCATTTTAAGACACTTCTATCTAAGAGTATATTATGACATTCATGTTAGCCAACATGCACAATGGTTCATTGGAGGATCGATTACACCATTTAGAAGGGCATTATCACATAAGACATACACTGATCCACATGAAGCACTGGAAGTATCTTTGCATGCTAAGGTAGTTGGGAGCATTGACACTAGTGCTAGTCCATTCTTAGAGGCACAAATTACAGCTATGACAAAGCAGTTAGAGAAGCTATCAACAAATTCAGCCCATGAAACTTTCTCAGGAATTTGGTATACAGATTGTGAAGTGGAAGGTCACACCAAGGATATTTTCCCTCATAGATTTGTATGCTCATTACTATTGGATTGTGAGATCTTTCATTTGAATCATGATGTTAATCATTGTCCTTTGTGATAGCATGTGATAAGGAAAAATGTATCCTTCTTTTGCAAGATTTGTAGGTCCGTGACCCATGATACTGAGGATTGTCGATTGATTGGTCAGATCTAGGATGCTATAGACATTAGGGTATGAAAAATAAGTGTAATAGATAATTCTAAGGGTAAGAATGAGCACTAGGATCAAGATCATAATCCAATGTGCTATGACAGAAATGAGGGGAATTTTGAAGGAGGACATGGAAGGGGACGTGGATATTGTGGTGGATATGGAAGACGAGGTCATGGTGGAGGAATATGTGAGTTCCCTCGTGGAACATGTTATACGTGTAGATCTCCTGACCACTACAGGTGTGAATTCCATCAGAATATTGCATGTTCTTTTTGCGAGAAGAACCATAGCTATGAAGAGTGCTCGGACTTATATGAGCATCTGAGTAAGTAGCATAAACAAGAAAATAAAGGTCAGGATGGTTAGAATCCAGCGCGTGGTAGAAGATCAATGGATGCCTAAGATAGCAGAAGGACTTGAGGCATTGAAAGTGAAGATTAGTACACATGGAAGAGCAGAATTACACCAAAAGCCTATGATCACCAAGGAGGAGGTTTTGCATGCAAAGTACCTAGGTACCACTCATCAGAAGGAAGTTTACTAGGATATCATGGAAGTGCTAAGGAATCTTCAGGGTGAGATATGATACTTAAAGGAGCAGAAGAAAGCATTAGAGACAATCAAAATTGATATCAATGATCTGTGAGAAGTCTGTAGAATATTGCACCAGGAGAACATTACCCCACTATTAGGAATTTGTTTAAAGGGGAAAACACTTGCACATAAGTTTTGAAACTAGATGGCAGATCCTGCATGTAAATCTTCCACCTGATAGTAATGACTATGAAAAGGAAATTACTCTAAATACTATTATGGATGGGTAGTTTTTGAGGAACATATTGATTAATACAGGTGTGGAAGTAAATGTGCTTACATTAGATGCATGGGTATAAATGGGGAGGCCTCCATTGTAGCCATCATTTAATGTGTTGTTTATGGAAAACCGGACTAAGGCTACTCCCATAGGATTTTTGAAGGATGAATCTATAACCATACAAGGGGTCAAGTTTGTTGGGGATTTTTAGGTATTAGCACTTACAGAAGTGGACAATTTTCCAACCTTGCTTGGATTCCCTTGGTGTTATAAAAATAATTCTGACTTGAGATTCAATAAGGGGTATGTCAGCTTTGAGAACAAAGAGGAAAGGGTTGTGATACCATTGACAAATGGGAATTCTACACCATATATTGAGCCTCTTAATGAGGAGGACTTAACCAAATTTATGTACGCATTGTTCAAAACCCATAGGTCAAAGAGCCATCAAAAGAAGGCATCCTACAGTGGGATAATTCTTACTCCATTAGTGATACTACGAGTATTGCTTGTGATAATTGGGCTTATGGTACATATGAATTAGTAGGGTTTGAAGTAAAAAGTGTGGTTGTGCATAAGAATGGACTTCGTTCGGTCTAACAAATAGGTAGCACAATACCTTAGTATATAGGGGTAGAAGATCTTTCTGCATTTGTGAAAGCCGTGGAAACTCAATGGACAAAACAAATTAAGAGAAGAATTATGTTAGTATATACCTTGTGCGGGACAGTAGTGCGCTAGTGGGTAGTCCACAGAGATAATATTATAGAATGAAAAAAGATTGTAATCACCTTATCTATTAGATTTTTAAGGAACAATGCACCTACGTAGATATGCACTTATCATGGTGATCAACCTATTCAGCATCACATTCAATAGTGTGGGAGACTCTGGACAATAGGACAAGGAGCATTACCAATTTCACTTTGGGTGCATAGATTGTACTCTACACTACAAGGATGCACATGTGTCTATTATGTATATGCAGAACTACATCGAGAGACTAGAAACTAGCAAAATTTGATTGCAAGGATGATCCAGACCTTTGACTATTTTTCTTCTCAACCTCCAATAGAAGAGGCATAAAAATTTATCAAGTGCTTAACCATGGGAGATAGTGCAAAATTAGAAGAGCATATTCAGGAATTATTTGGTGAGATATAGTTCAGAGTGTGTATTGATAAGGAAGAAGAAATGGACTTCATACTACTTGAACGCAGTTTCCTTGAGAAAGAGAAGGGAAAGATGCTTTACATCATGGATGATGAGGAAATTAGAAAACCTAGATATTAAACTTTCAAAAGGGGTGCATGAGGTCTCAGACAGTGCAGATAAGGATACACATGCCTATCACGAACCCATAAAGACAAAGAAGGTGAATATAGGTTTGGAGGTTGAGCCTAAGAAGGCCATAATTGGAGACTACTGGTCAGACTCAAAGGTATCAAATATCATTGAGTTACTCAGGGATTATCAGGACTTATTCAGATGAGGATATCACAAACTTAAAGGCATGCATAAATCACTTGGGGAAATGAAGATAAAACCTAAAGATGGTGCACACCCAGTTAGAAAGAGGCCTTACAAAATGAATCCTAATTTGCACAAAAAGGTAAAAGAAGAAATTGATAAAATGTTGAAATCTAGAATTATCAAACCCCTCGATGAGTCAGAATAGGTTAACCCAATGGTGATCAGTATATAGAATGATGGACGAATTCGAATATGTGTAGACTACAGGGAGTTGAATGTTACACACATCACCAATCCATTCCCAACGCCATTCATTACAGAAATACTAGAAGGTGTTGTAGGGTGCGAGATATACTCCTTTACAGATGGGTTTTCTAAGTATCATCAGGTTAGGATTTATTAAGAGGATCAAGAAAAGACAACATGTACTACTGAATGGGGTAGTTTTTCCTATACTATGATGCCTTTTGGATTGAAAAACATGTCTGCTATATTCTCATGCATATTTGTTCAGGCATTCAAATATTTTATTCACAACATCTTACATGTTTACCTAGATGATTGGACAGTATATGGGCTTGTGAAAGATCATTATGAAAATTTGCGCTTAATGTTTGAATGGTGCAAATAATTGAGTATTTCTTTGAACATCAAGAAGTGCATATTTTCTGCATCACTTGGAATATTGTTAGGACATATAATCTGCAAGGAAGGTGTGCTCATTGAACCAGCTAATGTTACACTCATTTTAGGCTTGGAAGCACCTACCAGTCAAAGCGAGGTGAGAAGATTTTTAGGTCATACAGGATATTATAGAAAATTCAACAAAGGGTATGCCAAAAAAATTTCCCCCTTGGAAGAGTTACTGAAGGGGAAAGGTACATTTTATTGGGGAGAACCACAACAATGCACATTTGAGATATTAAAAGAGAGACTTACTACTACACCCATTCTACATTTTCCCTTATGGGATAAACCATTTCATGTGCATGTGGAAACCTCTAGCATGGCCATTAGTGCTATGTTAGCTCAGCCTAGAGAAGGTATTATCGATCATCCAAATTTTTTTTTGCTAGTAGGAAGATGACTCTTGCTGAACATAATTATACAAATACAGAGTGCGAAGCTTTGTCCATGATCTATGCATTACACAAGTTTTGACAGTACTTGTTAGCAACACCATTTTTGTTTTATACAGATCACATGGCATTGAAGTACTTGGTAAACAAGCCCGTCTTATAGGGGTGCATATGCAGATGGGTACTCTTATTTCAAGAGTTTGATTTCATAGTTGTGGTGAAGCCAGGGAAAAGCAATTCTGGACCAGACCATTTATCTAGAATCAACTTAGGAGAGGAAGCATAGACAATTGAAGAAACCATTACAGATGCACAATTATATAGGTTACAATGCACACCATCAAAATTATAAAACATTATTGTCTTTATGTGGATTGGTATAGCACCGAAAGGAATGAAGGCATTAGAAAAGGAATAACTTGCTATACTCATAGCACCATTTCTGTTAATCGGTGGTGACCTCTACAAGTTAGGTAGAGATGAAGTATTACATCATTGTGTATTAGAGCATGAGCACAAGGATATTATGGAAGAAGCTCATGTTGGTATTGTAGGAGGCCATTATGTAGGTGATGTGACTTCCCGAAAGATCCTACTTGTTGGATTATGGTGGGAGACATTATATAAAGACTGTAAATAATATTTTAAGGCATGTGATCATTGTCAGTGCTTAGGAAAACTAGGGCAAAGAGATGAGATGCCTTTGAGACTAATTACTAGTGCAAAACCATTTGAGAAATAGGCCATTGAATTTGTAGGACCTATTTCGCTAGCCATGTGCAGGACTGGATCATGCTATATCATTACTTGCATATATTATCTCAGACAGTGGGTAGAAGAAGCACCTAAAAAGGACTGTAAAGTAGCTACAGTGGCTAGCTTTCTATGGGAGAATGTTCTTACAATATATGGATGTCGTTTAAGCTTGAAAAGTGATAAGGGTACACACATTTTGAATGATACAATCAGGATCCTATTAGATGAGTTTATGGTTGCACACCATAAAAATACACCCTACCATCCTCAGGAAAATGGAACAACTGAGGATTTCAACAAGATTTTAAGCTTGACTTTGAACAAAATTTTTGATGTTGGAACAAAGGATTGGGATGAAAAAAATTTAGCTATTCTTTGGGCATATAGAACAACTTATAAGTGATTGAACAAAGCCACACCATTTCAGTTGGTGTTTGGCACTAAAGTCATTCTCCCTATAGAATTCATGTTATCTTCTTTGCGCATTTCTTACGGTGGAGGTATAGCTGATGAACAGGCTTTAGAAGAGCATATCAAGAAGATGATTCAACTGGATGAGCACCGTGCCATAGAATGAAGGATTTGAAAGCAGGAAAAGGCTAGGCAGAAGGCATGGCATGATAGAAACATAAGGGATAAGAAGTTTGATATTGGACAAATGGTACTTCTTTATGACTCTAATTTCTTGTGCCATCCAGGAAAGTTCAAAGTACATTAGTTGGGGTTGTATGTCATCACTCATATACTTGAAATAGGTTATTTCCAATTAGAAACACTTGATGGAACATGGCTACCCGGTTACTTTAACATGAGTAGGTTAAATCCCTACTATAAATAAGACTTCTTGGTGTTTGTAATAAGGTAGTATTTGCATTTAGATTAGGTTTCCCTTATGTATTTCCTTAATGTATTTCCTTCATTGTCACTATGCTTTGTCAGTTTGATTGTTGTTCTTGTGTAAAGTGTGCTTGTGCGCATGAAGCTTGATTACTATGTGAAGAATGTTTATGCACAGAGGACTGCATATACCTTTAGTGTGGGGTGGTTGTAGTTATCCAAGTAAAAGACCATGGGAATTGAAAGGTGAAAGGAATAATATGCTACGGGTGCACTTTAATTCAAAACAATATTTCTTTTCACAAGTGACCAAGGATGGAGATGAATGAAAGGATAGTATAATGTGAGGCAAGCGGAGGCCATGATAACTACCAAGAAAAGGTACAGTGATGAGGTACTCGGGCACAAGGGCATGTGATGAAGAGAAGTCTATGACCAGAGGGTAGGAAGGTGTGCTAGGATGTTATAGCTAGGGTGCGAAGATGTACCATTTGGAAAGAATGAATTTGGTCAATAAGTGAGAGGATATTTGGTAGGTGAAGGAGCAATAAATGCATCAAAATTTGAAAATTTGAAAATAATTATATAAGGATGGGATGTAGATTAATTTTTACCATTGTAACTAAGATAATTTGAGGAAAGAGCCAATTACAAAGAGCCAAGTGATCGGTTTAAGGTATGAAGGGTGTGAAACCAAACATATAAACAGATCTGTGCAAAAATAATCTTGCGTCCCTAGTGGTGAAGGGTTTCAGCGAAGCAAGGAGGCAAAGAGGAGTTAGGGAAAAAAGTATCCTCCTAGGGCATGATTGAATAAAGCTAGGGTTTGATTCAAAAAATTGTAGAGTTAAAGAGGAGATGTTTGTAAAGGGAAAAAATGGCACCCAAGAAGGCATCTGCAGTAGTAGCAAAAGGAAAGAAGAAGGTGGTCATTGAGGAAGAAGAGATGGCACCTAAAAGCCATTTCTAAGAAATGTAATATCTAGGAGTCATCATTGGCTAGGAGTGGGATTCACCCATTATAAAGAGAAAAGTGAGTGAATACAATCACAGGACCATGGAGAATAAGAAGTATCTCTATTCCTTTCTCACTGCTAGGATGAACAAGCGTACGGCAGATGACATGCCAATTTTTGAGGATGCAGATGAGAAGCTTCTGAAGAGAATTGGGGTCTACCAATTATATGAGCTCCCATATTTTAGGAAGTATGAGCCCTTGTATCAGTGGCTCATGAGTAGAGTGCATGAGGACTTCTTCTACTTTTCAGGATGTAGAGTTATAATCTCATATGCGCTTATCTCATCAGTTATAGGTTTGAAGGCCGCAGGAGAGGACATAAAGAATGATCTCACAGATAAAGCCATAATCTTGAAGACTAGAAAAGAGTTGGGATACCTGAAGGGTCTGCGTGGTATGGATATAGACAAGTTGAAGAAATTTTCAGTTGTGCAAGCAGTAGTACACCTTGTTATAAAGTTGAATGATTAGAAGTGATGGTCACAGGTAAATACTATGTGGTTACATGATGTATGATGAGTAGGTAAGCAACGTATTGGTGAAGGTTTCTAATGAAATGGCTAGAAGAAACATGGAAAAATATGCAACAATCAGAGCGCTGCATGAGGAGATGAAGAAAAGGGATGTAGAGATAGCATCGATAACAAAAGAGAGGAACTTCACATAGAAGAAGAATGAATTATTTATAAGCATTGCAAAGGAGATTGGGGATAATGTCATCAGAGCAAGGCCACACATGGAGGCCAAGGTACCATAGGCATTTCCTTTAGTGATACATTATGTGAGAATGTTGGTAAACTTGGTACTTAAAGATGAACCTCTGCACATGACAACGCCAAGAAAGTCAGAGAAAGATGCAGAACAAGATAAAGCATCAGTGATGTGAAAGATTACATCTTATGAAGGGCTCCTGCAAGTGTTATAAGAAGTATTGAAGAGAGTAGACTAGACCTTGAATATCTTCACAACTCCAGAGGCACTTATCAATATAAAAACCCTAAAGGAAAACAATGAGGTCCACAAAGCAATAAAGGATGAGACATTGGGCTGTGCAAAAAGATTGTTAATGGTTAAGCAAAAGTGCAAGGCCTTGACAACAGCACAAGAGCCACACAAGACTTGGCTGGAAGAGCTTGGGAAGCTAATTGCGTAGAAGATGGATCTTTTAGAAGGAATAATGACATCAATGTCAAACGTCATGTTGGTTTTATAGAATGAAAAGGGAGAGATTGTAAGGGGATGAGTTGGAATCCATTGTTTTTGACATCCCAGAAAAAATAGAATAAGCACTCGCTGAATGGCATATTTTTGAGGCTGAAATAAAGGAGTATCCAGAATTGATACTGCAAAGTGATAGAGAGGAGGCTCTCTCATAAAAATTCTTTATTTGTAAACATTCTTTCATTCTTATTCTTTCCATTATTCTATTCCTTACTTAAATTTTTGGAGGAATACCCATTGTCTGGATGATATTGAGATTAGTCTGGGGTAATGTTGATCAGAGAATACTTGTTAGAGAACACACAAGGAGTCCGTGTGGGAGAGAAGGCTAGGATTAAGGGCACAGAAGGACAAGAAGGACATGAAAGGACCTGTCAATCCAAAATATGAGGTTCAACCACAGTACATGGGATTAAATCCCTCCTCAAAGACAGGTGAGGCTGCCTGTTTATTACTAATCTAAAACACAGCAGAAATAATATATACAGTATTCACACTAATCTAACCATTGGGGTTGGGATAGAATCCCGAAATCCATATCCGCACTATGGGAAGATGTTGTTTTTATAAATGGACTGGGTCAGAAATTATTACAATGGAAGAAACACAATGGAAAGGAAATGAGAGGAACGTATTTTCTTTCGAGTAAACACAGAGCACGAAATAATCATACGAGCTTTAGATAACAAATGTAATGTTTGAAATGATTAGAATCATCAAGATGCTAAACAAAGAATAGCTTAAGATTATGAACATAAGAACAATATCTTAAGAAAGATACATCTCACAACACAAAGTTTGCAAAATAGCATCAACTTTATTTCTCAAATGATTAAAAGAAAACACAAAGTTTTTCTTCTTCACAATAGCTCTCAATATTCCAAAAATCTCAACCCTTTGGAATGTATAACATCCCTTATTTATAATAAAAAGAGTAGAGAGAAAATAGGATAAATCCTAGAAAATAGTCTTTTAACAAGAGTCCTATTTTGCTTGACTCTCACGCAGGAGACCAAGTCAAAATTTGCTTCCTATGTGACGAAACAGAAATGAAAAAGACATGTCAATTTCAAGATTGAAATGACATGAAACATTATGCTTATTTTGTTTCATCATCCTTGTCTTCCTCCGGTGCAGCTTGCTTGTCTCAGAATTCCTAGAACTTCCGGATTGTGCCCTACATCTTAGCTTCATCTGGTGCATTGGAATGATTGCTAATACACCTCACTTGACATGTGTACCAACTGCCAGACAACTGGACATTAATGACATGTCATCATGCTTGGAGCATCCGAAAACCTATAACAAAGGATTTGCTTCATTTCGGGTTTTGGGTTTCAGGAAACATGAGACATGATGCATTTCGGGTTTCGGGTTCCGGGAAACATGAGACATGATGCATTTTTCAAGAAACATGTTTCTTCAGGTTCCGGGAAACATGAGACATGATGCATTTTCAGGTTTCAGGTTTCGGGAAACATGAGACATGATGCATTTTTAGGTTTCGGGTTTCGGGAAACATGAGACATGATGCATTTCGGGTTTCGGGTTTGAGGAAACATGAGACATGATGCATTTCAAGTTTCAGGTTTCGGGAAACATGAGACATGATGCATTTCAGGTTTCATTCATGAGAAACATGAGACATGATGCATTTCAGGTTTCAGTTTTGAAACATGAGACATGATGCATTTCAGGGTTTCATTTCAGGAAACATGAGACATGATGCATTTGAGATGCTTCTAAGTTCTGGAAACATGAGACCCGACATGAAGGACTTAGGAAATTCGGGTTTCGGGTTTCGGGAAACATGAGACATGATGCATGAGATGTTTAGATGCTTCTAAGTTCCAAAACCCGACATGAAGGACTTAGGCAATTCGGGTTTCGGGTTTCGGGAAACATGAGACATGATGCATGAGAGAAACATGTTTTCATGCAATAAAAACCTGAAAACCCGAAAATCTCTTTCAAAAGGGATTTTTCAAAAAAAAAATCTTATGGTTATCTCAATTTTTAGCTGAAATCGCTAAAATGGGATAACAGCTGGCTCCAGTTGGGGACTTTCTTTGTGATATCAAAGGAAGAGAACTCAGAATCTCTGGCTTTATCCATTGGGCTACGGAGTCAGAAAAGAAGAAAACTGAAAAACAAAACAAGGAAAGAAAGAAGACCAAAAGCAAACACACAACAGAAAATAAAGTATGTACAATGCAAAAGAGCATCTTGCATTAATGATGGAACAACTTCAGATGTTGGCCGCTGAAAGGCAAAGGGAGTAACTCTCCATCAAGATATGATAGATGGAAACTATTTTCACCACTCAGCTGATGAATCTTAAAAGGTCCTTTCCACAAAGAATCAAACTTTCCGTGCATTCCTTTCTGCTCCCTCCTCTTATCCCAAAGCAACACCAGGTCTCCAATTTGGAAATGACGTTGCCTTGATTTCTTGTCAAAAAATTTCTTTACTTTGCTTTGATGATCTGCAATGCGATCAACCACCTTGCTTCGTTCCTCTTCTAGCCTAGCTAGGTACATAACCCTTTTCTCAATAGAATTTTGAAAAGTCACATCTTCGACTGCTTTGGCCAACTGTAAGGCTGGAAACTCTACTGAGATAGGTATCTCAGCATCAATCCCATACAGTACTTGGAAAGGAGACATTCCTATAGCTCGCTTTGGGGTAATCTGATCAGCCCACAACGCATTATGGTCATACAATGCTTTGTGCCATGTCCTCTGGTTTTCATCTACTAGCTTTCTAATTATGGTAACCAGGTTCTTGTTGCTGGACTCAGCTTGCCCATTACCTTGGGGATAATAATCAGATGAGTGAGCCAGGGTGATGCCGAATCCATAGCAAAATTCTGTCAACTCATGCGATGAGAAATTGGAGGCATTATCAGCCACAATCTTGTGAGGCACACCGAATCTGACAATTATATTTTCTTTAAGGAACTTGCACACAGCTTCTGAGGTTGCTTGCTTGATTGGCGCGGCTTCCACCCACTTGGTAAAATAGTCTGTAGCAGTCAGCACGTAATTGTGTCTGGCACTGGAGCAGGATTCAATGTTCCAATGAAGTCAATTCCCCACTGGTGAAAAGGTTCTTCAATCACTACGGGCTTCAGGGGAAGAGCTGCTAGCTTGGGACGACCAACGAAATGTTGACAAGCTTCACACTTGGACACCCACTCTGCTGAATCCCGAAAGAGAGTAGGCCAATAGTACCTAGCCCGTAGGATCTTATAAGCTGTTACAGAGGATGAGAAATGTCCTCCGCATGCTAGGCTATGGAAGGATTCTAACAACTTTAACTGTTGTGATTTATCAACACAGCACAGGAAAACACCATCAATACCTTTCTTATATATTCCGTTATCCCACAGGAGGTATCTTGCAGATCTTAACTTGACTGTCCTCTTCTCCTTTTGGCTTAAATGTGGGGGGCATTCACCATAAGTCAGAAAGAAAGCAATATCTGTGTACCATTCATCAGTTGTATTCATGAAAAGAACCATAGGCATCGCTAAGGAGGCATCTTCAGTCCCTTCGCATTCTATTTCAGCATGATTTTCCGTGATCAATTGGCACAGGCCCCTTCCTCATACCAACTTGGTAGGTCTAATGTCCAAGTCATACTCCTGAACTTTAGCTATCCAGGTACCTCGTTGACTCCCCAGCTCTTGTTGAGTCAAAATGGATTTAACGGCGGTGTCAGGAACGAGAACGAGGGTATGGGAGTTCAGCACATAGTACCTGAAATGTTTCACCGCTCGTACCACTGCATAAGCATGCTTTTCAATTTGTGACATTTTTAGCTCATGTTCCTTTAATGGACAACTCATAAAAGCGATGGGAGCTTCAATGCCCTCCCCGTTCTCCTGCATCAGGATGGCCGACACTGTGTGAGCAGAGGCATAGCTGTACATGATGAAATCTTTTTTGAAATCTAGACATACTAGGATAGGAGCACAAGCAACTACCCTTTTGACTTCATCAAATGCAAGCTTCCCTTCAGTACTCCATCGAAATGGAATTTTTCCTTTCATCATCCCAAGGATATCCTTGGTTTTATCAGCAAAATCAGGTACGAACCTTCTTAGGAAATCGACCTTTCTGAAGAAGGAATGAACTCCAGTTTTACTTGTGGGTAGGGTAAGGCTCTGAATGGCCTTTACCCTCTCAGGGTCAATTTTAGTTCCTTCTCTAGTCACGATATGACCCAGAAAATTTCCTTCAGTCACTCCAAACATGGAATTCTTGGGATTTAATGAAATCCCGTGACGCCTGCATCTCAAAAGTACTTGCTCTAAATGATCATAATGATCACTCCATTTTTTAGAGAAAACAGTCAAGTCATCCAAATATACCACTATGACTTTTCCCATCAGGTCTCTAAATGCCAAGTCCATAGCTCTCTGAAAGGTGGCTCCGGCATTGATCAAGCCGAAAGGCATCCTCCTGTAAGCAAAGGTCCCCCATGGGGTTGTGAAGGCCGTCTTGTGTTGATCCTCCGCAGCTACCTCAACTTGATTATATCCTGAAAATCCATCGAGCATGGATAGCATTTCTGATCCAGTAACAGTTTGTAACACCTGATCCATGATAGGCAAGGGATAATTGTCTTTTAACGAAGACTGATTTAGGTTCCAGAAATCAACACAAATCCAGATTTCACCATTCTTCTTCCTGACAGGGACGATGTTAGCAATCCAAGTGGAGTGATGGATTGGAAAAATAATTCTGGCATCTAACATTTTCTGAATTTCCACAAGGATAGTCCCTGAGATCTTGGGATTGTAATGTCTTTGCTTCTGCCTGTATGGTTTTACATCAGGCTTCAAAGGGATACTGTGTTGTACGTCTTTGGGCTTGAAGGATTTTAAATCTGCATAAGACCAGGCTAAGACATCCATGTATCTCTTCAGGAGTGAAGTGAATTTCACTTTCTCCTCAGGGGAACAACATTTCCCAATATTCACCATCCGAGGTTGATCAGACGAACCTAGATTGACTTGATCTACTTCCGAGGAAGAAGCTCCTTCAACTTGTCTCTTGTTTTGAATAAAACGATCATGCTTGTCAAACAAACCCTCCAGAGAAACCAGACCTTTGGGTATCTTGTTGCCTTTAAGCTGAATAAACTCACCATCAACCTCTTGATATGGATCTGAGATAGATTCACGGAAAGCTGATTCCGAACCTTCAAAGTACAGCTCACTAAAATTGTCAGCTTTTTCTAGAAAAGTCAACACTTGTTGATCATCATTGAACACTTGCCAATGAGCCGCATTATCTGGGATACTGGGATGATACACAATCTCAATGGTGTATGTATCTTGTTTGAACTGGGGATGAGGGAGAAGGAGGGATGCAGACACGGCCAAAGAATCAGCCTTGTCATTATAATCTCTCAAAACTGCCTTAATGGAGAATGCATCAAAGCATTCTATATTATCCCAAACTTTGTTCCTGTAATGTCTCAAGCGATCATTTTTTACTTGATAGATTCCCTTGACCTGGTTGACAATCAGCTCCGCATCCCCTTGAACCTTGAGATTTTGAATTCCCTTCTGTCTGGCCATTTCTAATCCTAGTAACAGAGCTTCATATTCAGCCGTGTTATTAGTATTATCAAACTGCAATTTGAAAGCAGAGGGGAAGATCTCAGAATTAGGAGATATAAGAACTACACCAGCACCCGATCCAGTGGTTGAACAGCTACCATCAAATTTGAGGGTCCAAATAGCATTAGGATCTTCTTTCTTGACATCTACAGCTGGTATCTCTGATGTCATGAAATAATTTCCAAAGCTAGCATCTTCGAAAAGAATTTGAGCCTTAGGGTCATCTGATTTAGTTACCAAATACCTCGCCTGAGGCTCGGGATGGAGAACATGATAAACCCCATTGACTGGAATCCTTGCCTTGGTCCAATCCATATTAATCTCTCCTCTGACATCTTTACAAAAACCTCTACCCAAGAGGATACCGTAAGCTGCAGGAATGTCAGCAACTAGAATGGTCATTTTCACTCTCTTCTCTGGGAAGGCAACGAATGCAAACTGTGCATCTTTGATTTGACCAATCAAGGGAACTTGCTTGGTTTCCATGGAGTAACACCATCCATATGACTTATTCAAAGTAAGCCCAAGGGCATGGGCTACTTTTGCGGGCATAACATTGTCGGAGGCCCCTGAGTCGATGATGCAATTGCTGAGTTTAAACCCATTTATAAGCAAAGACAAATAAAATGGTTCAATCTTTCCTGAAGAAGAAGCAGAGGTCAGATTGTTCTGAGGTGGGGATTGAGTAGGATTTGGCAAAAGACCTTTTGAAGGTAGGGGAATGTCAACTTTACTTCTAATGAATTTGGCGAGTTTTTCGAACTGTTCAGAATTTGACTGAAGGTATTCTGCTTCTGACATTTGGATCTTGGTTCTTTTTGCATGATCGATAATGTCAAAAGCAGTATAAGAAGGGGTGATGGTAGGCTCAGTTCTAATCACATGAGCTTGAGCTGGGGCACTGACCTTAGGAGAAAGAGAATGAGGAGAAGTTGTTACCTTTTTGGTGACTTCTCTTTCAGTTTGTGCTGAAATAGGAGTACCTCTCTTAACTATGGCTATGGGAGGTTCCTTGTTCTTCTCCTTGGGGCTTTCAAGAGGTTTTCTTGGATTCTGAGATTGGGATCGAGTGAAGACAGCAAATGACTGACCATCCGGTGCACATTCATCTTCTTCATATTCCAAATACCCAATGCTGGAGTCACCAGCTGAATCGTCATAAGACTCATCAGCGTATCCTGAAGCTTCAAAAGCCTTGGGAGAATCTTGTTCTTTGGGTTCCTCCTCTTCTTCAACTATTTCTACTGCTGCATTGATGGGAAGAGCTTCGATTGCCAGCCTCGGTTGAGCAGGAGTTAACCGTGGCCTATCTCTTGCAGGCGCACCATTGGTGTTATTGAAATTCCATCTAGGGATATCCCGATACGGAACATTGCTCACCTGCTGGGACATTTGCTTTTTTAAAGCAATCAAATCATTAGCCATTTTTTGAATCATAGGGTCAGTATTACCTTGGGAAGAACCTTGATTTTTAGGTTTGGGTACATCTTTCCTGATTCTTCCGGCCAAAATGAGATCATCCTCTATTTCAATAGCTGTTGACTGAGTGATAGCCAAATCTGGGATAGCCGACCTTCTTAATAGAAAGCTCACATCGGGAGGCTGAGCATTAATGAAGAAGCATTTCTGATTTTCTGGAGTTGGTACAGCTATTTCCAGAATCTTTCGGATCAGCTTGTTAAACTTTGCCACAAAGTCCCGCATGGGTTCATGCGATTCCTTCTTCATATGGGTAAGTTGTGCTAACAAAGCATGAGAATCTTCAGCTGGTTTGAAACGTGCTTCGAATCTGGTCCTCATGGTAGCCCAGTTTGTGATGCATGCATTTGGAAGGTGATAAAACCATTCAGCTGCTGCACCGTGCAACGTTTCAACGAAGAGTCGAACAGAGACATCTTCGTGAGCTACTCCAAGGACACCACATGCTACGAAGAAAGATGCAATGTGTTCATCAGGATGCTGCTTCCCATCCCCATTGAACTTGGGAATGTTTTTACGTGATCCATGTGGTAACTCGTGCAATGGTGGAGTTAAAGAAAGAGGACCAATAGCTGCGCCCCAAGGCACAGGTTGTGCTGCCATCCTTCTGAAAAGAGTGTGTATAGGGATCCAGTGTCAGACAAGAATAACACGACAAGTTGCAGACACTTCTCATTCTACGGGGATCTGGTTTCTCCGAACAGGTGAAGAACTTTTGGTTCGGTTAGAAATAATGCTGTTGGGGGAAAGACTGAAATTGTGTTGTTGTAGCAACTCAAAGAGTGGATCAATTTCACCCCGGGCTCGGCGGGACCGAGTGAAGATCTTTCCAGCCAGCTTGAACCGGGAAAGAGATCTTGTTGAAAATAAGGCAAATACGGAGTCGCCAGACACCAAGAGGATAAGCTTTACAC
Source organism: Taxus chinensis (assembly GCA_019776745.2). NCBI lineage: Eukaryota > Viridiplantae > Streptophyta > Pinopsida > Cupressales > Taxaceae > Taxus > Taxus chinensis. Next base: position 26,174 of record JAHRHJ020003526.1, on the reverse strand, counting down.
TATTAATCCGTATTCCCCAGCGGAGTCACCAAAAACTGTTGGTTGGATATTTTTTCAATCCAAAATATGAGGTTCAACCACAGTACATGGGATTAAATCCCTCCTCAAAGACAGGTGAGGCTTCCTGTTTATTACTAATCTAAAACACAGCAAAAATAATATATACAGTATTCACACTAATCTAACCATTGGGGTTGGGATAGAATCCTGAAATCCATATCCACACTTTGGGAAGATGTTGTTTTTATAAATGGACTGGGTCAGAAATTGTTACAATGGAAGAAACACAATGGAAAGGAAATGAGAGGAACGTATTTTCTTTTGAGTAAACACAGAGCAAGAAATAATCATACGAGCTTTAGATAACAAATATAATGTTTGAAATGATTAGAATCATCAAGATGCTAAACAAAGAATAGCTTAAGATTATGAACATAAGAACAATATCTTAAGAAAGATACATCTCACAACACAAAGTTTGCAAAATAGCATCAACTTCTATTCCTCAAATGATTAAAAGAAAACACAAAGTTTTTCTTCTTCACAATAGCTCCCAATATTCCAAAAATCTCAACCCTTTGGAATGTACACACATCCCTTATTTATAATAAAAAGAGTAGAGAGAAAATAGGATAAATCCTAGAAAATAGTCTTTTAACAAGAGTCCTATTTTGCTTGACTCTCACGCAGGAGACCAAGTCAAAATTTGCTTCCTATGTGACGAAACAAAAATGAAAAAGACATGTCAATTTCAAGATTGAAATGACATGAAACATTATGCTTATTTTGTTTCATCATCCTTGTCTTCCTCCGGCGCAGCTTGCTTGTCTCAGAATTCCTAGAACTTCCGGATTGTGCCCTACATCTTAGCTTCATCTGGTGCATTGGAATGATTGCTAATACACCTCACTTGACATGTGTACCAACTGCCAGACAACTAGACATTAATGACATGTCATCATGCTTGGAGCATCCGAAAACCTATAACAAAGGATTTGCTTCATTTCGGGTTTTGGGTTTCAGGAAACATGAGACATGATGCATTTCGGGTTTCGGGTTCCGGGAAACATGAGACATGATGTATTTCAGGTTTCGGGTTCTGGGAAACATGAGACATGATGCATTTCGAGTTTCGGGTTCTGAGAAACATGAGACATGATGCATTTCAGGTTTCGGGTTTCAGAAACATGAGACTGATGCATTTCAGGTTTCGGGTTCCGGGAAACATGAGACATGATGCATTTCTTTCGGGTTCCGGAGACATGATGCATTTCGAGAGACATGATTTTTGGGTTTCAGGTTTCGGGAAACATGAGACATGATGCATGAGATGTTTAGATGCTTCTAAGTTCTGAAAACCTGACATGAAGGACTTAGGCAATTCGGGTTTCGGGTTTCAGGAAACATGAGACATGATGCATGAGATGTTTTCATGCAGATGCTTCTAAGAACCTGAAAACTCTGTAAACTCAAAAATGAGATAACAGATTGACACTTCAATTAACTGTAAGAGGCCTTTAAATAACACACTTGCATGTATGGCTATGCTAGTGAATGGCGCGTGGCTATTAATAGCATGTGGCCTATTTCTAGAGTAGATAAGCGGTGAAGGGAAATTCCCCACCCTATATATAAGAGTGTGATGGATGTATGAAGATATAGAGTTATTCACATATGATTGAATTACTGTAGCAGTTCCATATGCACATTGGTATCATTTGACATTATTGTAAGGAGATTTTTTGTTATTAATAGATGGAAGATATTGGCTGAATCTAAGTGTCATTCCTATGTGTAATCGAGTAGCGTATGTTATTTATTCAATCATGATTACTATTTAATGCTTGTTCTGTCATAGATCTAAATGTAGCATACAATGTAGAATGATAGATTAGTTATGAATCTATGTGTTTCTTCCTTTGTCATGCTCACATCCTGCTATAACAACACTAAAGAGGAACTTGGTACCTTTGCACACTTCGTGTGAGTGCTCAGTCTGGGCTGAGTGATGTACCAACACATCTATGGAGTTATCTGGTAAATTATAGGCTGTATCAGACCGCTTCCCTTTAACTCCCTTTTGCAAATTGTTCATATGCCTTTTGTAGGAACCCATAAGTTACCCACGATGAACATATCTTGAGGCTGGATTTACACCTTACAAATGTATTTTCTTGAATTCTCCAACACCTTTTCAACAACTCTATTTTTTTATTTTTTATTTTTTTTCACAGACAACAATCATTTCCTTTTAGCAAATCCATTGATCAATATCCCACAACCAAAGTGTTTGACATTTTACATACACATCTACCAGATCATTTCAAACTACAACATCTCACAAAAATTCCTCTATCTTCTATACTTTGATGGATGTCCAGACCCTATTCTGAAGCTCGTATTTTGGCACAGGCTTGGAGCAATCTCCAATTTCTATGGAAAGACATAAAATTCTAAAATATCTTTATTTACATAACAAACACCATATAAAAATAAGGGAAAAAATATGTTAGACCGCATCCCAAAACCACACATTTTATAAGAAGCATTTGGTTAAACAATTCAGGTTCTTGGTTAAAATTTCCCCTTTCTAGCATAGGATGTGAGAAAATTACCCAAAATAATTTATCCTAAGGCCTTCACCAGAGAGAAAAAAATGTTATCTAATCAACATTACCCCACTCTAAAGTACATTGCTGGCCCGAAAATGGGTATTCCTTCTTTTGTCTCCAAAAATAAAGAATAAGGAATGAAAGAACAAATGAAGCACTATACAAAAGAATGATTTTTTCTTTGCAGTTTCCTCTTCCTTAGGAAGGACTAACTATGGATATTCATTTTTGAGTTCATCCTCTAAGGTATTCCAGTAATTTAGTGCGTTCCCTTTCATTTTTGGAACATCTGTCACTATGGTTTATATTTCATCCTGAGTGATATTTTCCTTTTCATTCTACAGTACCTGGAAAACATGTGCCATATTTTATACCATTCCCTCCATGGAGTCCATTTTCTGCCTATAATTTTCCCAAGTTCATTGATCCTATATTTGTGTGGATCTTAGGCTTATGTAAGAGTCTTGAAATTTTGTTTTACTAGGGATAATCTCTCTATGCTCCCAACTTTTTCATCCTTTATTTCCTTCAGCACTTCATTATCCTCTGTTATAGTTTTAATTCTTATTATGGCATTCGACGCTACACACATGTTTAAAGATTGATCCAATTTCTTTAGATCATCTTTCAATGTTTGGAGTAATGCCTCAAAACTTGAAATTTTCCTAACAATGGTAGCCCTTTCTCTTGATATTTATTTTGAAGGATATTATGGTGTGGTCATAATAATGTCATCTTTATTCAAAACCAAATCCATGAGAGTGTGCAAATAAATCAGTGCAAGAAGAAAAAACTTCTGACAAACCTTAGACTCCAAATGAGGCCTTACCTTAAGGATATGATCACCAAGTTCCTCAGTCATGCTAACAAAGGCCTAATTATTTTCCTCTTCTTGTTACTTCTCTACTTTCAAGTCCTTTATCTCTGGAGTGTTATCCTTGTTATCCTCAAGTAGTGTTGGAATGGTGGTTACCTTATCAATGTTCCTCCACACAACTTCAATAGATACCTTGACCAAGGCATTACTTAATTACTCATCAGAAATTACAATAGGCTTAATAGTCATGTTCCTAACTTGTAGTTGCTTCTTTACCTAGTGCAAGACACATGATTCCTCAAATACATCAAAATATGGTTTGTCCATGTTGTTGATTCAGCAATAGGAGCTGAAGCCTAATTAAATTATATTAATCTTGATCAACCAACATTATAATGAATGGGCTGTAATATTTATAGATATTGCACAACCAAATACAGACATGAAACAAAGTTGCACAGGTGCAACCATATTCCAAAATACGCAAGATTCCAATAAAATACGGGAAGCACAAATGAAATTGCTATTAAAACAATATAATGGTTCCCATAATATTCAAATAAAAACAAAAAGATGGTTACAATTAAATATTACCATAAAACAATAATTAATAAATTTAATTATTGTGGAATGCATAATTAATTAGGATTATAATATTTTATCCTAACATTCCCCCCATTAATTGTGCATTTTCTAAAGAGATGAGGAGAGGAACTCTCTGAACAACTTGAACTTGTCACATGTAAATGACTTTGTGAAAATATCTGCTCATTGTTCAGTAATTGGATAAAATTTAAGTTGGATGTTGTGCGGCGTCAACACATATTCACATATGAAATGAACCTGAAGCTCAATGTGCTTTGTTCTCTCATGAAAAACTAGATTGCAAACAAGTTTTAGAACACCTTCATTGTCAACATACATGGTAGTAGGTTTATCCTGTGGTATTCCAAGTCCTTCCAGTATGCAACATAGCCAAATCACTTCACAAATAGCTTCTCCTACAGAATGATACTCAGCTTCTGTAGAAGAGTGAGAAACAAAGTGTTGTTTCTTTCTTCCCCATGATATTGGTCCAGATCACATAAAGAATAAAAATCCAGAAATGGATTTTCTATCGTCAATGTCATATGCATGATATGAATCCAAATATATAGTAAAGAAGAAGTTGTCATTCTTCATGTATTATAGACCAAGATCCACTGATCCTTTGAGATATCTCAAAATGTGCCTTACTGCTGCTTTCCAATGAAAAACATTGGGTTCCTGCATGAACCTAGATAGATAGCTCACTGTAAAGATGATATCTTGTCTAGTGTAGGTTAGGTAAATGAGACTCCTAATCGACTACTGATAGAGAGTGGCATTTACTCTAGGAGATAGATCTGAATGAGATAATTGCAATATGTTCTCCATAGGTGTGCAATCCATCATCTTGAATTTATCGAGCATTGTCTTGGAATATTTCATCTGAGAAACAAAGATGTGATTCTCTTTCTGCCATACTTCCAATCCAAGATAATAATGCATTAGCCTGAGATCTGTCATGTCAAATGATTGATTAAGATATTTCTTCATTGCATCAATCATCTTCACTAAACTACTAGTGATGACTAGATCATCGACATAGACAATAAAAATCACAATCTCCCCCCTTGTTTTTTTGAGGTAAAGATTGGGATCACCATGGATTTATAACAAATCCATGTTGTACGAGTTGCTCATCAATCTTGATGTACCATGCCCATGGTGCTTGTTTAAGGCCATACAGATATTTCCTAAGTCTACATACCTTTTCTTCTTGATCAGGTACTACATATCCCTCAGGTTGAGTCATGTAAACTTCTTCTTGTAAATCTCCATTTAGGAAGGCAATTTTTATGTCCATCTGATGGACTTTCTAGCCAAACTGTACAGCTAGATAAAAGATCATTATGATTCTTTTGATCTTAGTTGTGGGAGAAAATGTCTCCTTGTAGTCTATGCCTTATTTTTGTGCCTACCCCTTTGCTAATAGTCTCACTCTATACTTGTCCATTGTCCCATCTACATCTAATGGGTTTCTTTCCTGGTGGAAGATCGATAAGATGCCAAGTGTTATTCTTCATCATTGATTGATATTAAGAATCTATGGCATATTTCCCAGCTTCTGAATTTAGGGATTCTTGGACTGTAGAGGGCACATCAGACTCAATAAATTTACTCATCAAAGAAAAATTAACTTCTTCTCTTTTCTTTACTATGAGTCTGTGGTCCAGGGGTGGATGTATCCGGTGGAGCATCCATTCTTACATCTCATAATGTGCTAGTACACCACTTGGGAATATGCTAAACTATTCCCATGGGTCGTGGTTCTATCTGATCAACACCATCATCCCCATCGTCACTTTCATCTTCTGAGGGAACATCAGCTTCAATTTTTACAAGTGGTGAAAAATCTGCATCTAGTGAGTCTAGAGGAGGAGTCTTTGCTTCCTTCTTCTCGAAAAACTCAACATCTCTGCTTGTGTAGATTTTTCTGGTCTTAGGATCCATTAATCTATACCCAAGAGTCTCTTCACTGTACCCAATGAAGATGTTATGTGACTTCATGTCCAATTTCTTTCTATGTTCTTCTTAGGTATGTGCATGCTTTCTTTGCACCCGAATACTCTAAGGTGTGCAATGGAGATGGTTTCCAATTTGACCATGCTTCTTTTGGTGTTATTCGTCAAGTGAAACTATGGGCACTCTGTTCAACAAATACACTATTTTCTTTGCTACTTCTACCTATAATGTCTTTGCTAGTCCAGAGTCATCGATCATACATCGCACCATTTCAATGATAGTATGATTTCTTCTCTCAACAACACCATTATGTTGTGGTGTGTGTGGAGGAGGCATTTGTCAGTGAATCCCATGAGTTTTTAGGTAGTCTTTGAACTCATCACTAGTGAATTCCCCCCTCTATTTGAGCGGAGAGTTCTGATGTGATGACCAATTTCATTCTCAACTACTACTTTGAACTTCTTGAAAGTTTTAAAAGCTTCACTTTTATTGTGAAGACAAAAAATCCACATTTTCCTTAAATAGTCATCAACACATAAGCATGAAGTACTAAAATCCAGAATGACTTGGTTTCATCAGATCATAAAGATTGGAATGAGCTAGGTCAAGCTAACCATGAGCTCGATATGTAATCTTCTGGAATGAAAGGCTCTGTGTTGTTTTCCTGCTAGACAATGAGGACACTTGTCTGTATCCTTCTGAAGAGATGGTAGCCCATGTACCATATTGTGTCACCAAAGCATCTCGAGATACTTGAAACTTACATGACCAAATATCTAATGCCACAACTACGTTGGGGTGGAGTTCTTATCCACAAGTGCTTGATCATCTCTGTGAACAAAATAAAATTGGAACATGCATCCCACATTGGAGGATTTTACAACTATTTTCGAGTCTCATGATTTATATCAAATTAAACACATTTTCTTTCCGATTGACTATCAAAGTCAATTTTTAGGTTGTGATCAAGGAGTTGACTAACTGAAACAAATATTCTTTGTCAACCCAGGGACATATAAGACATTTGATAGTCTAGTAATTACATGAACCAAGGGGTAGATAAATGTTCCCAATCCCCTAAACCGTATATGAAGAATCATCACCCAATGAAACAAGATTTTTTGATGGTGTGTCCCTCATTGAAGTAAACCAGTCTTTGTGGCCGGTCATGTGTCAAGTGGCTCCTGAATCAACATACCAGACATACCTAGATGACGTGGATGGTTCACTTGATCAAGTAGTGTACAAGAATTCTTCATTGTCTGACTGTTCTTGTTGCTCAGCAATATTACCTTGCTGATGGGGTATTATTTTCCAGTTCCCCCTTTTTCTTCCCTTGATTGTAGTTAGAATGTCCCTTGTGAGATTGTTGTTGTTGAGGTCCATAGTTTCTTGATGAACCTTTCATGTAAGTATTTATACCAACAATCTTTTAAGTCATGTCCTCTTTTGTAGATAGGACATTGCTTCTTCTGTTGATTGTCCCTTTGAAAACTGATTTTGATTTTGGGACTTTTGATGGGAATTAGGTTTTCCTTTCACTTTTTCTTTCCATTTTTGATGTGAAGAAATTTCTTGATCCTCTTCATAATCCCTATTGTGTATGGCTTCCTCTTGTTGCAGTAAGTTTACCAAGTTGTCAAAAGTAATGGTTGTATTTGACATGTTTAGTTTTGTGACCAAAAATACGGTAAGAAGAGGGGAGTTCTCTCAGAACAATGGGAATGAGAGCATCATCTGAGACCACTTCTCCTAGGGCTAGAAGTGAAGGCCTAAACTCTGCAAACTCTTCTTAAGAAATCTTCGATTTTCTCATTCTATTTGAACTTCAGTGTGTGTAACTGAATCTACAAATTCAGTATAAAATTCTTGTTCTTGGCCTCGTATACTGTGCTCAAGCTTATCCCATGCTTCTTTGGTTGTTTTGGCATCATGAATGTGGGGTTGCACATTGTTCGACACTTCTAAAAAAGATGATGAGTTTGGCCTTCCTGATTGGATACTTTATCAAATAACCTCTGCTGTGTAGTATCAGTGGTTGATCTGGTCAGAGTACCAGTCACAACAAGCCAAATTTCTTCAAACTCAAGTTGTTTCTTTATTTTTGTTTTCCATGTAGCATAGTTGTTTCCTCTGAGGAGTTATGAATCTAGAAGAAAAAACAAGATGGGGCATTGGTACCCATTTTTCAAAGATCACTGAATTCAGGGTTTGACTCTTATCACTCTAGGTATAAGGTCTCCCAATTTATATATCATCAGTCTGATATACTGAACCTTTCTATATACGTGCCCTTCCAATATACCCGATAGGTACGTGCAAGAAGCTCTCCCTTTCTATATACCTAGTGGTATGTGAAAGATGTGTTAACATAAGTGAAAGAATTCAATATGTGGTACCAAGATAGTAAACAGAGGGGTCTGTCTGATTATTGATGCTGGAATCAAAGAAATATTATCATATGCGTGTGTAACTTCGCTATATACTTGGATAATTTCTCAGTCTATATTTATGTCATGAAATCGTTCATAGATGGATGTACTGATGGAATTTTGGCAAGTGTGTGCACTGTGACCTTATTACTCCCCGTTCGATTTATAGGGTCGATGCCCAAATGATGTTGTTACAGCTATATTAGGTGTTAAGTGTAGTAGTAGTCACAGGCTAAAATATGCCCATAGGTAAATGTACAATAAATGAGGCATCTTACTATCCTTTTTAAAGTTTTATTGCAATTTAGAACTAATGGGGAGATTCCGTGAGTCTTATATGACTTAATGCAATTGTCCATCTTTTGATTGATTGTGATTCAATGTTTGAAAAGCTCTGAAATTTAACAAGTTTGTGTTAGAAATTTAGTTTTGTAATAAATTAGGTCCAATCAGTCAAAGAATATGAAGTTTGTAGCATTCAACATGTTTTTGGTAGCATTTGAATACGGCTTAGTTTCAGAACTTCCAAATTTTGGAACTTTGCGAGGCCACTTAAACCTGGTTGGAGCTCCTTGTATGGACTCCTTGCATGAGACTAACTCTAGTTCAGAAAACCTGAAGTTCTAATCTACCTAGTTTCGGAACTCTCACCCAAAATAGATAGCTCCAGAACTCTCATAGTTTTGAAATGATTTCCTATGGTTCTTGAACTTCTCTGAAGTTCCGGAATGATGGAAAATTTGTATCTATTCTAAGGACCATATCTGGTGATTTGGCATCTAATGACCCTTCCAATCAGGAAAGGATGAGAAGATTTCTGATCTCCTATTATCTTTCAGTTGTCTAATTAGCCAAAATATGCTGAGCCAACATCTATTCTGGGCATGAATTGTTTAAACCATTGGAAAAGATCATAGAGTATTACGACAACTATGATGTGTAAGTGTGCAAAAATGTAAACAATTTGTACAGGCTATGGAGAGATTTATAACAATAGATCATAAAATAAGTAAGTCCTTTTCCAAAGTACATGTCGGAGCAGATCTAGTACATTTTGTAATATGATAGAGGCCTGTTTATCAAAAAGGCGAATCAGGATAAAGATTTGATAAAATTTTAACCGTCTTGTTTTAGCCGTAGTCTGGGAGGATCCAAAAGTTGGTTTTCAGACCAATTTTTTTTTTTGTCATAGCATTTCTGGAGGTCTATCTTAGAGATATTAAGTCTAAACTCCGTGTTGGAGATAGTCCGGGCCATGTTATCACTCTGAAGGACAAATTAATCTATTTGGTTTAGATCTAAGCAAAATTTGCTGGAATTTTGTATCTTTCATAATGACTAAGTGGCTAGTTAAAGTCTGGTTGTAAGACTCAAAAGGCCTACAGGTGTCGGCTCAGATAGAATTATTAGTTCTTGTACTTGCCTTTCAAAGCATTTGTAAGGTGACTCTATTTAGTGTGGGGATCCATTCTGTTCAGGCAGTGTGTTTCCTTTCAGCAAAGGTTTTACGCTCGTTTCCTTTTAGCAAAGCTTTCAGTCTTCCTTGTCAGCAAAGTTTTCATAGTATGGGTTTAAAATAATGATGGGACTCAAGAAGAAAGACAAATGGACGCGAAAATATCCCCGAGGACGAAAATACAAAAATAACTACAGTCAAAATCACTAGATCGATAGGATTATTCTTGTTGCATATAGGCAGACACACCCCTGGTTTGAAGCTGACATTTTCTGTTTGAACTTAATAAAATGAAGGGAATAATGACACCAGAACTCTCATTTTTGGAATCCATTCAAATAGGGACACACTAGTTGGAATTTGTCCAATTAGTGTTAAAAAGAGCAACAATTTTCATACATTAGTAGTTGAAGGAATCATTCCCTCAGATCATACAATTGTTTCTAGTAGACCAGAGCTCAAAGGCCTCCAATTCCTCAAAAATTTCCCGCCATTCTTTTGGCCATGAATTTGCCCTAACATCTTCTATCGCCAAATAACCTTTTGATCAAGAGCTTGGAGGCATTTTCATCGTTCTGTTATACAAGTCTTCAGCTTGTTGCCTTTGGAAATTCTTACATCAATCACCAAGGAAAATAGAATTTGGTAGAGAAGGATTATTTCAAGAAACGGCTTTGAGGGTGAGTGGTGGATGGCCAGATTGACGTAGTCAACAACCTAATTTTTTCCACTGCCCCAAGGACCAGGATATCTTCTATTTGGTACCTAAGAAAATAGTTTAGATCTGTTAATTCTATATCACTTTTAATGGGTTGGTAAGGTCTAGTTAAACTCAATGCGTGGTATAGTCATTTCTGCACGTGTCTGGATAGATTCTTATCCCTTGGGCTCGTAACCATGCATATAAGCACTCCAGATAGTGGTTTATTTCCAAAATCAAGAGGTTTCATTTCCAAAAGCGTGAGTGTTTATTTCCAAAAGAAAGTGGTCTTCTCTTTCAGCAAAATGGAGTTCGAACCTAGTATGATTTGCTCTGTAATGGTTTTTGCCAAGAAGTAAAGTATTGAAAATGATGTTCTGTGAAAAATACAAAAAAAACTAGCAACAAAACTAGATTGATAGGATGCATTCTGTCCATCCCTATAGCTTTAGACTACGCCCTCTGGTTTGCCTCTCTTCAACAGGTATTGATTAAATGCATGTTCTAATGTTCATTAGTAGGTCATGATGTTTACCTTAAGCACTTCCCAGAGGCACTATCTATACCAAATGATGTGAATGAGATCTAGGATCTCTTGCCATTACAGAACCAATTTTTATTGTTTTGGTAGTACAATAGATGTCTGCCAGTTTCCTTCAAGTTATCAAAGTTTTTTAGTTGAGTATGGCAACCTAAAAATTATTATAATATCTCTCTCTGCATGTAATTACAAAAGTTAGATTAAAATATTAGAAAAAATTGAATGGCAGGAAAATGTTTTTGGCAAGTAAGTTTAGGTGGCATGTAGGATCCCAATACTTCTTGAGCAAAATTCCTTACTACCTACAAAACTAGCTCAAAATGAAATCAATGTTTGCAATTATGGTAGCCCTCCTTCAAAAAAAAGTGCTCAGAATGTAAAAATATGCATAGGGAGGAAAAAAAATATTTGCCCTAAAATAGGGTTTTTCTCACTAAATTTAGTTAGTTATAACTAAAATAACACAAATTTTAGTAAATTTGGCGGGTTTTACCAAGTGAAGATTCAACCCCAAGATTTGGCAATCTCCATCAAGAGGATGTCAATTAATGTAGGTGGGATTTGACACCATGCAACTCACACAAATAAGATTGGAAAGGAAATGCTAACTAGGCACCTAAACAAGCTATGTTGACAAAATATTACTTTGTATTTAATGATCCTAAGTATGAAAATCAACTAACCTTTTGAACATAAGAGGTGTGATCCCTGAGCATGAGAGCAGAACAATTTTAGTACTCGATGTTGAATGGAAAGAACGTAGTAAGAGTAGTTCTTTGCATGCCCCAAACCAAAATTGTGTAAATGTTATACATGATCAGCGGCACGTACATTGATGGTCATGCTTATCCATACATGAATTGTTGGTTTGATCAACATATACCCATGGATGTATGGGATCAGGATGAACCATACTGTCAATACATACAATCTATCTAGGTGAAGATATATGAGACAGAGATTGTATACAAAGTGGTATACCTTAGTGGAAGAAATTAAAAATATAGAGTTCGGTAGAATGCAAGCTATATTTCGCGTACGACTCTAGTCCCGATCGACGAAGGAAGAGAAATATCATCGAAATGACGTTGACAACCAAGGAAAATAGATAAGCTACTGATTGATGCAATGTATTGAAGCTGACTGGAGGCTAAAGAAACCTTTTAGAACACCTGCAAGTACCTGCAAAACAGTATAAGCTTTACAAAAACAATGTAATCTTATGCGATTTACTTCAATTATGTAAAATGCTTGTAAGCAGCATAAAATATTAGTTTAAAAAATATAACTCCAAAGCTTTGTGATTCAAAATGGATTTTTAATTACTTATTTAGAATTTAGCGAATGGGATTAGTTTCTAAAAACTAAAATCCCTTAAAGAATTATACTATGCATGGCTATTTCTTAGCCCTTTAGAAATTACAGATTAGGTGATCTTGATTCACCATCACCAGGGCAGGGTCATTATTGACCAATCTTCATATGATGGCACCCAGCTGCGACAATTACCTGCTTATCGGAGAAATTTTACCAACCCATCCAAAAATGAGGGCATAGAATATGCTCACCCATTCAAGCCATCCCTAACTTCACTTTTTTATGTCACACTTTTGCTTAATCTGCCATTTCGTAAATGCCTTGTATAGGTCAACTTACCAAGCATCTTAATGCAGGGATAACCCCATGTGGGGAGGTACCCTTTCTTTGTGGATAAATAAATCATACCTGTTGTCAACCAGCACGTGGATGGGAATCCCTGAGGGATTCATAAACATGCAGGGTACTTTAGGATACATTGTAAAGTGACCTTTATGGTCAATTGTTTTAAGATTTAATTTAAGTTATTCGTACGTTTATTGGGCATTCCAGGGTGGGAATGATCGGCAAATTGATGTTCTCAGATACTCCTTGAATAATAACTAGTAGAATGGGGGGGTAGGGATATGCTTGGAGTTATAGGAGGCTGCAAGGATCTCTATTGACAAATATACAGAGGGAAGTCGTTCTCATATTTTTTCTATCAAGCGAACTATTGAAATGACAGGCTAAATTGGAGGTGTTAAAATTTAGGTTCTACAATAGACTCCTGGTGCCAAATGTACATTTGATTCCAACATATAGAAGAGGGATGGAAGCCTTGACTAAATTAGTTTACTCTTGTTCAACCAATTTGTTACAATGAGTGATGGGCTGCAATATTTATAGATATTGCACAAGTTAAATACATATGGTATGGCAACAATAGAAGAGAATAAGTGACAACCATATGTCCAAAGAGGACAGAAGCTTCTAAATAATTTTCGGGACATGTGCAAATGATATTATAGTTACAACAATATAACAGTTTGAGTAATATTGAAATACAAACAAAAGGGATGGTTACAATTAAGATATATACCTTGTGAGGAATAATTCCAAATATGATTTCATAACTTTTGGAATGCATAATGTTGCAATTAGGATGTATAATCTAATTATCCCAATCAGCAATATGATGGGGTGCATAGACTAGGATAATAGCTTTAAAGTCCCTACATTGGCCTTATTAAACTATTTTAATTTTGCAAGTCCCAGCCTATATGATTTGACTATTATCTATTCCAATTATAGGTTTTGGAACTCTGCACATCAACAGAAAATAATATTGGAGTCTAATACTGAGTGTACCAACATGTGCTAGAGTCACATAGTCCTCAGCTTGCCTGTGTCCTAATGTACATCTTCACTTAATTGTAATTCCCTAGTGAAGAACACTAGATTTTGTATTGGGTCATTCACCTTCAAAGAACATGGAGTGAGGCAGAGTAAATAGATTTTTCATCGGAACTCCTATGGAGGCCTTGATCCCCTCGTAAGTACATTGATGGTCATTTCCTCATCCATTTAAAAGTATTGTCTGTATGGTTTCATTAGGCTAGTACCCATGGATCTTGATGTGTTTTCAACTCCCAGATCTAATCCTACCCCATTCATGCTCTTGCTAGAAGCAATTATATATATATGCTCCTATATATATATATAGGTACTATATATATATGAGGGGATATATATATATATATATATCATATAGGTATAAGTTGGCAAAATAAAAATTATTGATTATAGATTTAAAGAAAGAGAAATACCATAAAAATAAGGTAAAAATAAAAAGTAGTTTACAATGGCAATTGATGTATATATTGACTTTTCAAAACCCAAACTTGAAAACAATATAACTCTATATAGTATATCGAAAACAAAATAATGTTATGGCAATGACTAGTATAACTGACGTGATACAACTAATATGTTTCATTATGGACATGATACGAATGATGTGTTTATTTTGTAATATATTACTTTGAAAAAATTAAAGAATGTAGTGAAATTCAATAAAATGTTGTGTAATTACTTATATATGAATTTATCATATTTACACTATGATGATGATCTTCCACCATTACCTAACTTAGGATCAAGATCCAACATCACATCCACCCATGACTCCACTTATCTTCTTAATGGGTTTAAACTAACAGGCCATGCATAGTTATATCATGGAGCATATGAACCTATCCATATAAACAGACCTCCAACTTGGGTCATTGTATAAGTCCTTTTATCTTTGATTTCTTAGTCTTAGTCATAGCCTCTGTTTGCATTGTCAGACTTAGCCTTCCTGCATTTATAACCCTATGTGAAATTGTCACTTCTTCGTTACCTTGTGTTGTCATTTCCTTATCAGGGACTTTTCACCCATATGGTAAATCCCTGTCAGCATACTTCATTGTAACATGTGCAATGCAAAAGTAGTTGGTACACAACAAATTTTACCAACTTCCCAACTACTAATGGTAGCCCCTTAGGAATTATCCATTCCTCTTTGAAGGCCATGCAAAGTCTGCTATTTCACATATCTGCCCTTTTCATGAATGGGCCACTCATAGATTCCTCACATAATAACTTCTCAAACCTCTCTGCTAGAGACTTATTCTCGATAGGATACTCCTAAATCTTGTTCTTTGGCCCATCAGGCACTCTAATTTAAACAAAAGCAAGAGATAGAAAAATGGTTTCAAAGCTTATCTTTTCACCTTTGCGCACTTCTTCAATGATTGTATATGTTATGTATCCTACCCATTTGTAAATTTCTCCCTAGGACATGTTCTTAGCAATGTGTAGTCACATGGTGTTCACTTGTGACCACCTCTCTTGATCATTCACCTTAGTGAGTAAGTGTGCAACATCCTACACAATAGGGTACTTCCTTAACGTATAAATATCCATTCCATGTAGACCCTTTGAGTAACCCAACTCCTTACGAGTGGCCAAAATAGATGATTTTTCTGATAAGTCACTGGTAATCTTTGTCCCTATTCCTTTTAAACCTATCAGGATCATAATTAAAGGCATGGTGATCCTCATCTACCGCCCAGTAAAACAAAATAAGTCCTCATGGAATCTTCTCATAAGCCATTGATATAGTTTCTTAGGTCTTGCAAAGTAAGGGAGTTCATTTAGTTGCAAGATCCCTACCTTATTCAACAATTTCTATCCAACATCATCATAGATAGGTATGTCATCAACTTGGTGCTTGTTTTCATTTCTGATTAACAGCGCGTCCAACTCTTCCTTGTTGTCAATCATGCGATGATTGTAGCCACTTACATTTTTCCTGATTACATGAGAATCTTAGTCACATCCCATGATTACATCCTCTGGGTATTGTATTTCCAAAAACTTTTTTTCAGGGCCATGTTTTATCTCCACCTCAGTTTCTACCTTCTTCCTCCCCTTTGTTCCTGCTCCAGGTGATCTCCTTAGTGCAATGGTAAGGCAAGGTTACACCTTTTTACTTTTGTTGAGGAAAATCATGTGCCCTAGCTTATTCTTAAACCTTAGTGCTCTATTTATCCTCTTTGCATGCCTCTGCTTCACTCAAACCCTTCTCCAATGGGGACGTAAGACAATTGTGCACAAATATACTCTCCTTACTTAGTTTTAAAATCTCTCCACCTCAACACATATTGCTTGTCTCAGTCGAAAATAACTTCACTCTAAGAAGTTTCTAGGGTTATAACTTGCCTCATGTTACACTATGCATTAATTTTTTTCAAACTATGGTCTCCTTTAGGAGAAATTTTCTTTCTAGTAACACCTTTCCATGCCATCTACACTTTTTAACAAGGGTAGAGATTCAGTTGCATAGCAGTATTTCCTTATGTTGTTTCACCCATGTTTGAATGACAACCACCCCACACTAAGGGTATGTGCATTCCTCTATGCATTAAAACTTCTGATTGTAATCATCTTCTGGTGCACAACCGCTCTTATTACACAAAACACTAAACTAAATTTACAAAGTATAGTGACAAAGAAGGAAACACTTTGAGGAAAAAGACAGTAAAGAAAATCATATTTAAATGATAATAGTGCCTTATTAAACACACCAAGAAGGCTTATTTATAATAGGGCTGTAGCCTAATCCCATTGAAGTAACTGGGTAACCGTGTTCCATCAAGCAAGTCTAGTTGATAAGCACCTAAGTCAAGTATATGATTGATAACATACGGTCCCATCCAATGCACCTTAAGCTTTCCTGGGTGACATAGAAACTTCAAACCATAAAGAAGTATCATCTACCCAACCTCGATCTTCTTGTATTTGATGTGCCTATCATGCCATGCCTTTTTCCTAGATTTTTCTTACTTCTAACTCCATCGTACTAGGGTGCAACTCTCATCTAGTAGTATCAGCTTGTCAATTCTCTCTTCTAATTTTGGCTCATCAGCTAGACCTCCCATGCATGCAATATGCGAAGAAGGTAACATGAATTACATTGGAAGAATTACATCTAGGCCATGCATCGACTTAAAGGGTCTTTCCTTATTCAAATTTTTATAGGTTTTTCTATATCCCCAAAGCACATCAAAAACTTTATCATCCCAATATTTCCTTCCAACATCAATTTTTTTTGTCAAATTCTAACTCAATATCTTGTTTAAGGCCTCAGCAGTGCCATTTTCCTGAGGGTGATAAGGTGTTGTCTTATTGTGTGTAACCATAAATTCATCCAATAATATTCTAGTTATCAAATTTAGGAAATGAGTGCCCCTATTACTTGTCAAATTCAAAGGACATCCATACCTGATAAGAATATTTTCCCACAAGAATCTTGTTGTTGTAGCTAGTGTACTATACTTTATAGGTGGCACTTCCTCCCACCTTGTAAGATAATATGTACAAGTGATGATATAGCATGATCTAGTTCTTTGTGCGGATAGGGAAATAGGAGCCAAAAAGTCAATTTCCCATTTTTGAAAAGTCTCTGCACTAGTAATAGTCCTCAAATGATTTTCATCTCTCTACCTAGGTTTTCCAAGTTGCTGACAATGATCACATGCCTTACAATAATCCTTACAATCTTTGTACAAGGTTTCCCACCATAAACCAGTTAGTAGAATCTTGTGCCCAGTGGTGTCACCTACATAGTTTCCACCTGTAATACCGCCATGAGCCTCCTCCATTATTTTCATGTGCTTATGCTCTAGTACACACTGGTGCAATACTTTATCTCGACCTAGTTTGTATAAGTCACCACTGATCAACATGAAAGGTGTGGTGTGAATTGTAAGTTGTTTATTTTCTAAAGCCTTCATTCCTTTGGGCGACATAACTGTGTGTAGAAAGATAGAAATATCCTCTAACTCTAAGGGTGCATGGTTCATCTTGTATAATTATGCATCCAACATTGTATCTTCAATACTTTATGTGTCCTTTCCTAATTGAATCCTTGATAAGTGGTCTAGGATAGATATTATTTTACCTGGCTTTACCACAACTGTAAAGTCAAAATATTGGAATAATAGAACCCATCAAAATATGTGCCCCTATAAAATGATCTTATTTACCAATTATTTCAATGCCATGTGATCTATATAGAATAAAAAAGGCATTTCTAGAAACTACTATCTGAACTTATGTAGCACATAGATCATTGACAGAGCCTTGTGCTCCATAGTTGTAGAATTCCATTCTGCAAGAGTTAAATTTTTGCTAATAAATCAGATAGGATGATTTATAATACCTTCTCTAGGCTATGCTAGAACTATGTTAATGGCCATGTCAGAGGCATCCACATGTACATGAAACGATATATTCCATGAAGGGAAACATATAATAGGCATCGTAGTAAGCCTCTCCTTGAATGCTTCAAATGTGTGCTGCTGCAGTTCTCCCCAATAGAACTTCCCTTTACCTTTTAATAACTCCTCCAAGCGATTGGAAATCTTAGCATATCCTTTGATAAATTTATATAATACCCTATGTGGCCCAAGAATCCACACACCTCACTCTGACTTGTGGGTTCCTCCAAGCCTAAAATGACTACAATCTTAGTCGGATCTACTAAAAAACCCTCCTTGCAAATGATATGCCCTAGCAGAGTTCCAAAAGGTGTAGCAAATATGCACTTCCTTATATTTAAAGAGATGCTTAATTGTCTACACATCTCAAAAATTAACTGCAAATTATCACAATGATCCTTGATAAGCCCATACATGGTCAAATCATCCAATTAAACCTGCAAGAATTTGTGAATAAAATATTTGAATGCTTGAACCAAAATGCGTGAAAATACTGTAGGAATGTTATTCAATACAAAGGGCATCACAATGTATGAAAAAATTCCGCATTCAATGGTGAAATTTTTCTTCTTTTGATCCTCCTTATAAATTATTACTTGATGATACTGTTGATGGCGAATCACAACACCCCTGAATGTCTGCAACACGATGGGTTGAGACTCTCAGTACGATTGCATAACATGGAGCTTTTCCCAAGTGTGGGACATTGTGAAAACAGAAAAGCTCTCCGGATGAAGGCCGGTTCCTATTCCTCTGTTCAGATGCACACGTAGAACATGCAGAGGGTTTACTAAAAACCCAATCTAACTTGCCAAGGAGACAGGGTAAGAAAATGTATAAAATAAAACCTAAACTACAAAGGTGATGCACCGAGGAATGAAGAAACACCTGTCGTGCCAATAAACACAGACCATTAAAATGCAAAACAAGATCATGCACAGATAATGCCAGATTCACAGTGAAAGATCAGGGGGATGCAAAATGAACATAGAGAGGGTTGAGAATCATCCACAGACATGCATTAATTTACTCCAAAAATTGATACAACACACTGCAAAAATGCCAAGAGGCAAAGTTACATTACAGTTTCAAATGGGAGGTTTGAACTCCACAAGTTTACCTGCCAAAGAGAAGAAGGGAAGGTCAAAACAAGAATGTCCAACCTTTAGAAAGAATCCCCTCCTGAAAATTTATAGAAAAAAAAAAGGGAGAAGAGAGGAATTCGAAATCTGCCCCAACCACCTCCAGAATGCACTTAACTCATCTCATAATGATGGTAGGTGAGAACCCCAGTGAACCCAAAAGTGGCGAATTGTATTTTACATTTTTAAGAATTTTTTCTCACCCAATTAAATACATCTTCTCATAGTTGGATAGAGGACCTCTTAAGCTTTCCAAAAAGTCCAACCTTGCATGAATTTGAGCTCCCAGTCAAAAGTTATGGCCATCTGAATATCTGCGCCAGGGTCTGCGTCCTGTCAGCGCTCAAAATGTTGCACCTCCTAAAGGTGCGCCTTGGCGCATCCATGTGTGTGTCAACATCCTCTTCTGTGCACCAAGGAAACATCCTTTACCCTATTGACACTCCGTGTCATGCACCACTTCTGTGCGCCAAGGGCACATCCTTTACCCTGTCGACACTCTGTGTCATGCGCCACTTCTGTGCACCAAGGGCACATCCTTTACCCTGTCGACACTCCGTGTCATGCGCCACTTCTATGCGCCAAGGGCACATCCTTTACCCTGTCAACACTCCATGTCAGGCACCACTTCTGTGTGCCAAGGGTGCATCCTTTACCCTGTCGACACTCCGTGTCATGCCCCACTTCTGTGCACCAAGGCGTTAAATGTCAAGGATTTTGAGCTTCCTTGATTTCTATAATCTTCTGCTTGTCTATATCTACCTGGGGGAAGATATATACAAAAATTTTGTGACTCAATGGGATTACCTTCCTGCTAGGTAGAAGATCAGTGGCCTTTTAGCAATCCATTGGGCATGGAGTCATAAGCAATAACCTGAAACCAACCTGATATCTGATCCCGATCCTGATATCGCAACCCCTTCTTTGAGAGCATGCTGAACTGTAGAAAACAACCTGAGAGCAACAAAACCTGTGCTGAAGCACTTAGGGAAATAGAAACCTAACTACAACAAGACAATGTGCATATGAACTTAGAGGAGTTGAAAACTAGGTTAGTATTTACAAGGGTAAACCTTTTCCTTTTTTCTAGCAATATTTAAGATGGATTCCGTTAACCGGAATCGAGAATTCTTCTCCATCCAATGTAGACAATTGGAAGGCATTACTACTTTTACATCCCATGACCATGTAGGGGCCACTCCAAATGGCATCAAACTTGGAATGCCTTCCTGGTTTTGCCCGATCTGCATCCCATTTTAGAACTAAGTCCCCTTCCCTGAAGGTCCTTGCTCTTGCTTTCTTATCAAACCATCTTTTTACTAAGGCCTGATCTTTCTCAATTGTTTGAACTGCATGTTCTCTAATTTCTTCCAATTCCATCAACTCTGCATACCTAGCCTCCATTGGTTCGAACTTAGCCAACTCCAACTGCTTCATGAACTCCAATGTAGGTAGTTCTAATGATATAGGCAATACTGCCTCTTTTCCATAGACCAACTTGTAAGGGGAATTACCTGTAGACCTCTTTGGTGTTATTTTGTCAGCCCATAATGCTGATTTTAGCTTGGTATGCCATGTTTTTTTATTTTCATCCAGAGTCCTCCTGATGATTCTTAGCAAATTTTTGTTCATGGACTCTGCCTGTCCATTACCCTACGGGTAATAATTTGAAGATGTGCTCAAATAGATTCCATTCTTGACAGCCCATTCTGTAATCTTGGAACCTATAAATGCCAATGCATTTTCTAATATGATAGTGGCCAGCACACTGAACCTGGTCACTATTCCTTCATAAAAGTCTAGTATGTTAGACTCATTTGCTTCCTTGAGTGCTACTGCTTCAGTCCACTTGGTGAAATAGTGCGTTGCCGTGAGAATCCACTTGTGGCCTTGGCTTGAGTTTGGATTGATGACCCTGATGAAATCCAATCCCCATTGCATAAATGGTTGGTCAACCAAGATTGGGTGCAATGGAAGCACTGCTAGTCTTTCTTTACCTTTGAAGAGTGCAAATTTCTTACACTTTCTTATCCATGTATAACAGTCACTGAAGACTGTCGGCCAATAATACCCTGGCTTCATTATCTTGATAGTTGTTACTCATGGGGTGAAATGTCCTCTAGAATCTCTATCGTGAAAATCTCGTAACACCCTTTTAATTTGATTTGTCCCAGTGCACCTCAATAGAACTCTATTGATGTCTTTCTTAAACAAAACACCATCAACAAGCACATATGGAATGGCTTGTAATCTAAAGTATCTCCTCTTTGCTTTGCTCATTTCTGGGGGGCATAGGCCTATCTGTAGGAAGTGTATCACATTCTGAGTCCAACACGGAGTGGGCACATCATCATTTTCCTATTCTTGACCATCCTGTAATACCAAGACAACCTCTTTTTCATTACCTGCTTCAACTTGTTGACTCAAGGCTAGCTGCTCACATAGTCCCTTCCCACATACTAGTTTGGTGACCTTGATCTCGATGTCATATTCCATGACACGAGTTATCCATCCTGCATGTTTCTCATTCAGATCCTTGTTTAGAAGGAAGTCCCTGACTCTCGCATGAGAGACCAATAATTGGATCTTGTTGTTTGAGACTAGGTGCTTGAATTTCTTTAAGCTCCTGATTACTGCAAGGACATGCTTTTTAATGAAAGAGTACCTAGTTTCGTATTCCTCCAAGCCTTGACTGAAGAAAGCAACTGGTTGTTCTAATCCTCGTTTGTTTTGTTGTACCAGGATTGCAGAAATCGTGTCCCCACCACCAAAGGCATATAGCACGAAGTCCTTGGAGAAGTCTAGATTGACGAGAGTCGGAGCTTGAGATATAGCCTCTTTTATTGCCTCAAAACTTACCTTGCCTTCAGATGTCCACTTAAATGCCATACTCTTCTTTAACATCAACATTATTGACTTCACAAGAGCAGCAAAATTTGGAACAAATCTGCAGACAAAATTGATCCTTCCCAAGAAGCTTTGAAGAGCCCTCTTGTGACTTGGAAATGGCAATTCTCGAATTGCTTCAACTCTTTCTGGGTCAATCGTCAACCCCTCCTTTGAAACAATATGGCCTAGAAGTTTTCCCTCGTGAGCCAAGAATATGCATTTTTTGGGATTCAATGATACCCCAAATCTTCTACATCTCTGAAATACTTACCTCAAATGACAGAGGTGATCTGCTGCATTTTTTGGGAATATAGTGATGTCGTCGAGATATATCAAAACTATTTTATTGATCAACCCCTTAAATGCCATATCTATGGCCCTTTGGAAAGTGGCCCCAGCATTTGATAGCCTAAATGGAATTTTCTTGTAGGCGTAGGTCCCCCATTTGGTGGTGAAAGCCGTCTTGAATTGGTCATCTTCTTTCACCATCACCTGATTGTACCCTGAGTAGCCATCTAGGAGAGAGAATCTCTCTGAACTGGATACTACTTGCAATATTTGTTCCATTGAAGGAAGTGGGTAATGGTCTTTGAGAGATGCCCTATTTAGGTCTCGAAAATCCACACATAACCTGATTTCTCCACTCTTCTTCCTGACCGGAACCAAGTTTGCAACCCAGCTTGAGTGCTTGATTGGGAATATAATGCTTCCTCTATTAGCTTATTTAGCTCTTTCTTCATTAGAGGTTCAATGTGAGGGTTAACTGGTCTCTGCTTCTGCCTGATGGGCTTAGCATCTCGATCTAATTCTATGGTATGTTGTGCCAAATTTGGATCAAATCCTCTTAAGTATTCATAGCTCCAAGCGAAGACATCTGGAAATTCTTGGCAAAGTTGTATGAAATCTGATTTCTCCTACTCAGTGGCCACTTTACCAATTTGAAGAGTTTTGCCTTCCCCAAATGGAATTGGCCCTGAATCTTCTCTCTTGACCTGTATGTTAGCCTTTTCCTTACGGAACTGTTTGTTAGGGTTGAAGATAGACTCTAATGTTACTAAATCCTTAGGAAGCTTGTTTGTCTGCAGCTGCACTACTTGATCCCCATACTGCTACTCTAATCTGTCCTGATTCCTAGCTGAGAATTCAACCTCTTCTTGTAAGAAATTGACGATCTGTTGATCATTCTCAAACACCTGCCAGCTTGTGTTATTATCTGGAACTGCTGGCCTCGCAATCACATGGATATGTGGCTGTGTTTTTCCCCTTCTGATGTTGTCAACCACATCAAACGTTGCTCCAACTGCTGCGAGCCTATCTGCGACTTCATTTTTCTTCCTGGGTATGGACACAATGTTGAAAGCTTCTAAATCCTCAATGAGGTCACATACCCTATTCTTGTAGCTCTTCAGCGAGTCTTTCTTTGTAGCATGTTGTCCCCTAACTTGGTTGACGATTAGCTCACTATCTCTAAACACCTGCAAGTTCTTTATGCCCCTTTTCTTGGCCCAATGAATTCCATGAATCAATGCTTTGTATTCAGCCGTGTTGTTCGAACAGGAAAACTGGAAACGAAAAGCTGAAAAATATTTGATGTCTTGTGGTGAAATCAACATTGCACCACCTCCAGCACCTTGTCTGCTTCTCGAACCATCGAAAAATAATTTCCAAACTTTGTTTTCATCCTTTTGTTCAGGCTGAATGATGTCAAGAATGGGTGAATTTTCTTCGTGCATATAATACACGCCCAATTCATATTCTTCAATTTCCTTGTATGGGTCAAATTCATGACTCTTGTTTTCCCATTCATCCAAGGTTAAATCAAGAATTCCCTTGACCTTAGTACTTGTTTCTAGATCACTTGAACACTCCTCCTGATCAAAAGCTGAGCAATTTACATTGATAGGATTTGGTACATGAGGTTTAATATGGAAATTGGCAATTGGTTCTGACCTGATTGTTGCTTTGGCTCCATACCTTGTCCTAAAAATCATGTGTGACCAATCTACAGATAAATATCCACCGATTTTTGCAGTGAAGTCTCTTGATAGACACAACGCAAAGAGTGGCGGAAGGTCAATCATAGACACACCCTGGCAGAACTGTAACATTAGGACAGGAATGTAGTGTTAGGCTTAACCCCTTGATGACTCCAATAGTTCCTATTGCCGTTCCATCTAGCTATACTACTCCTTTCAGCACTGGCTCATATTTCAAACCCAGTTGATCTGCTATTTGCTTTGGCATCAATGAACTACTTACTCCTAAATCTATCATGCAGTTGTGTACCAAGTGGTTTCCAATAATCAACGAAACATAGAATGCTGGAGGTTTCAAATTTTTCCTTGTCTGGCCCCCATCATGCTGCACTGCATTAGTGAGAACTTTCTCATGTCCGTGGTTTGATACATTTGTGGCAGACCAATTAGCCATTGCATCTTGCAATAAATCTCGTTGCCCTGGGATCACAAGTGATTCCCACATGGAAATGTTCACATGTGTCTTCTTCATTTGATCGATGATGTTGAAAGGGGATGAATTGTCCTTTTGTTGTCCCTTACTTGGCACAACCTTTTCTGGAGCTTGAACAGGTGCATGTGTTGCTACAACATGTACCTTAGGTTGATTTTGCACATTTGGAGCTGCGTTTGGTCTACTGACCCCTTGTTGTGTAGGAGTGGACTGAGAAACAACTGGATTACACGGTTGTCCCTCTCCTATATTTCTCTTCTTTGACCATGTGTTGGCAACCACACCTTGAAAAGGTTGTTGGTTAACTCCATAGAAGTCTTCCGTTTTCCAATTGGCCAATGTGGTTTCTATTGGAGGTCCTTCTTGTTGCATTTCTTGCTGTTGATTCTCCTCCAGGTTTGGTTCTTGAGGAACACCAATGGTTTGCACCATCAAGGCCTGA
Source organism: Taxus chinensis (assembly GCA_019776745.2). Taxonomy (NCBI): domain Eukaryota; kingdom Viridiplantae; phylum Streptophyta; class Pinopsida; order Cupressales; family Taxaceae; genus Taxus; species Taxus chinensis. The sequence goes on along the minus strand of JAHRHJ020003526.1, from coordinate 1,003 downwards.
TTTAGTACACCATTGAAACATGCTGACTGATTGTGAGGTAGATTGCAAGGGTAACACCAGTCGTACTCTTATGCCATGTTATTTTGTGTTGGGACCAAGGCTCTTGAGGATGTCATTGCATTTGGATCATACGGTCGAAACGGCCTGTAGCTTGAGGTTGTCCTTGGTTTTGGTTTTGATTTGCAGCCTGAGGTGGTGGTCTATTTTGTTGGTATGGGGGCCTAGCTTGGTACTGTGCTTGAGGCTGATACGGTCTAGAAATTTGAGCTTGTTGTCTTTTGATAGTCACTAGCTCATTTCCAAGGTTCTACAGTTGTTTCATGACCTCCTGCAATTCCTTTGAAGTATTTGAAGAAGTCGATGCCTAATTATTGCTTTGATTTCTAGGAGTTGGAATGGGATTCAACTCTGGTGCTTGACTGGTTGTAGGATTTCCCATATCCAGATAGAGAGGCATTGGTGGCCTTTGTGCAAGCTTGCCAGCTTGGATCAAACATTTCTCTACTCTTATAGCTATGTCGTAGGCCCCTGGCAGCATTGTTCCTCCCATTGATTGGATCATCATGGCTATGTCTGAATTTATAGCCTTTAAGAAATAAAGGAATGCTCCTTCGGCAGTTGGTCTCACAGCTATTGGAATCATGTCCCATGTATGTTGGAATCTGAAGTTGAAATATGTCATTTGTTCGTTAGGAGCCCTTTTGATTGCTGTCAATTGTTCCAATAAGGACAAATTGTCTGCTCTCTCCCCGAATTGGTTGCAAAGAGCTAAACAAAGTTGGTTCCAATTCGTAATAGAACCTGCTGCAAGGCTCCTAAACCATTGTAAGGCCTTGCCTTTGAAAGATGAATCCAACAGCTTGACCGCAACATCCATTTCATTTATTTCGTGGATTGCACATGCATTAGCAATATCCTAGATGTGATCAATAGGAGTAGTATGATTTTCTCCTGTAAAATAGGGTATATTCTTTAGTGCTACAACTGGAATTTGATTCTGAGC
>JAHRHJ020003525.1:0-151241 GCA_019776745.2 Taxus chinensis | reverse complement strand
ATTCAAGTAACCAATCGTTCCCCCTTGTCTAGCAGGGTAGCAAGGATCTCTTGAGTTTTTGGGTATTTTTCCTACTCCAACCTCGAGTGGAAGGAATTATTTACACATTCCTCTTCTTATCACCATTTTCTGTTAACAATAAAATTTAAGTTGATATAATTATGACACAATATGTCAAAGCGTTCAACCTCCCTCTGATACCAAGATGTAACTTTCCCATTTTTAAAAAAACTTTAGAAACAAGGGAAAAAATTTTTAACACAATGTTTTCTATTCTAATAAAACAATTCATTTAGAAAACACCTTCCATGTCAATAAAACTCATAACATCTAACCATATGTAGATGTGTAAGGACTTGGTAATACGTCAAATCTCTCATTTCATGACTTTGGGTTCCTAAACCGATCTCTCATGCTTGTCTTTATATTAATACTTTATGTATACTACATATACTTGGGCTTTTCCACCCTATTTTGGGTACTGAGTGAATTTATTTTTATATACATATTTGACTATTTGTTATCAATCTTCATCTCACAATCATGTTTCTTGAAACTAGGTGACATAGGACACGCCATAAGTAAGCATGTGATCCTTTGTCAACGATTTCCAACATACTATTCTAGTACTAATTCCAAATGAATATTTTCACATCAGAATACGTCCTCACTTCACTCGTCTTTGATCTAGATTTTTCTTTACTTGACTTCTGTTAGTCCACTTGCCCAGGTTTTACCCTAACCCAGGTTAGCCCATAGATTTTTTATAGGGAGACAACTTATGATGACTGAGGGTATCTGGGCTACTCGATGGACCTAAGTCCACCGAATGTGCCCTAGGTAACCCTGAAGTCATATAAAGCTACTTCTTATTAATTCACATGCCTACTACCCTTGACCTGGAAGAAAAACGAAGTTCAAGTCCAGATTGGGTGTGAGATCTAGATAACAAATTAATGGAGGGTGTGCCCACATGTAACTACAACATGTATCCTCGAAAAACCCTTGTCTTCTCGAGGTATAGTTCCTGATAGTTGGTGTGTGCCGCATCCATTAGAACGGAATCATCCCAATGTACATCCCCCTTGGTGGGTCATTAATTCAAATTTTAAATTTGGATTAAGATTTAGATTGCAGAAACCGTTTGCCAACCCTAATTCCCCAACATTTTTGTTAATTTTGTTCTTTTTTTTCTTCCATAATTCATCTATTTAATATTAAGAACTTCATTAAATCATGATTTCTTTTATGTTTATTAACTCGACATAACAAGTAGCTATCCAAAACATGGCAGCAAACATCATAGGTTAGCTAATTAATATATCGTTACCTACTGTTTAAGATGTTGTCGCACACATAGGTTCAGCTAAGTTAGATGTATTTCTTTGCAATGAAGTAATGAATTAATTTAATCATAAACACCATACCTTTGTTTTACATTCTTCTGAAAGAGAAGATCTTTCTTCCTCTACAGAATAAAATGTTAGGGGTATCATCCATTTTTATCTTTCATAATTGATATAGTTTAAATTGTAATGTCCGTTACACATTTCATTATTATTAAACTATAATTTTTTAGTAGAGAATGACATCTTCTGCCACTTAGCACTTTCACCCTTAGTAGGGAGGAGTTGAACTATGCCCTTATCAACTTATTAAGGATACAGTAATAAGTATATAACATATATGAATATATTTGACAAGATGCATTAAATTTCCTCGTATCAACGTATAAGAGAATTTACAACACCACCATTTGAAGTTAGTAGCCAACTTTTCAATATCAAGATAAAGTCTACACTTTACAAGACTATGCATTTCAAAAGCCTACGCATGTCCAAACACATTAAGGTCATAAAATAATATACTTAGTTTTTTCAATACAACTCCTAATGAATCAAAATTCCTTTACAAAACAGCCAGACTTAAAATCACCAAGCCAATACATCATAAAAAAAAATGGTCTTCCTTCTTTTATGACTTAAACGAAGTCCATCTGCAAAATTTCTTCATGGTTAGTCTCATTGAACTAAGCATGAAGAAGCACTAAGCAGTACAATGAGTGCATTCCATAATTGTTCCATTAAAACACTCCTACTTTCATGAAACAATTTGTGATCTTACAATAAGCATAGTACTAACACACTAAAAGAAGTACAAATAATAAATTAGAATTCACTTCAAAAGATCATACTATCATAAACTACTGTATTATCCCCAGTAAGTACTATCCTACACATTACTTATTTATAATCAAATAACAGCCCTTGCATTTAATCATTTCATAATTCTTTCTAAATTGAAATACAGAATTTAACTTTTACTATGGGCAACAAAAAAGTTACTTTAAGTACTAAAAATCTTATTGCCGATGTACCAATTTTTCTATGAAATCATGTAACAGATGAGTTCATTTCAGCATGTACATATTTGTTAGGATGATTCTCCTCAACTTAAATAAATAGAAGAAGATCAATATGGACTATCACGATTCAACCATTCATGTAAAGAGATAGAACTCCAGTTTCAGAACGTACATAAAACCGATTCCTTTAGATAAAAAACCCTGAATCAGTCAAGAAAACCATAGAAGGATTCCCGATTTAAGAGACAACATTTATACAAGAGAATCCCAAACCATTGAGAGGAGAGAAACACAAGAGTCATCACATCCTATCGTGTAAGCCTATGTATTATTTCTACATTATTGGAAGATATCATTCAACGATTTGAAACCATACGTTTCCAATAAATCAAAGCAAAGCCTTTAAAAACACAAGGATTATCTCTTACTCATGTCTTTCCATCCATGGAAGTTCATATTAATTATTTAGTGCACAGAGAGGAATTCCATCCAAAAAAAATATCCCAATGAAGCATGACTCTTCATTCAAATAGTCTGTAGTAATGATACTTTTCCTTTCAACGGAAAAACCAACTTACACTTATTAATCGACACGATAATTGATCTATCAAAATTAATCCAGAATCAAGAAAGAATCAAAATATGATTGTTTGGTTTTCCCTGTGCCAAAAAATCAGTCCAAGGTTTCCTGAACCTACTACTATCCCATGAACTTTGAACTTTCCATAATCAACTAGTACCAGTTTAAATTAAACAATCCTCAAGCAATTTTTAGTTTTAAAGAGTGAGGTTCACACACATTAATTCATCCAAGATCAAAAGGGTAGAAAGAAAACTCAAGAATTTAAATAGGCCTATATGTTAACCTCTACAACATGGAAGAGATCGATCTACCAGGTAGTGTGAGAAAAAAAAACTTTAACTTCCCAAAAGTTATGTTTTGCAACAGACTTTCGTTCCGGAATAGAGTTGCCTTTATCCTTTTAGTCTTGAGAAAAAGATAGGGTTAGGGCTAGGAGGAATACCTATTGAGTGTTGGTAAGGTGTGCACTTACTATAGAGAGACAATCGTTGTGAAGAAACTCATTTTTTTTTGTCTGGAAGACCTACCTGTAAGTAAGAATACAAGACCACCCAGATCTTAGTTTTTAGACAATAAGTGGGGGAACTCCTTGGCCAGGAATATAGATTCCTTCGAAATAGTGGTTAGTTCCCATTTTATATGATAATTCAATGATAAAAAGAAGCTCTTGCGAACTCGTGATTTAGGTACCTTGTTAAAAATCAATAGAACTAACTACCAATAATAAATGTCATTATGTTTATTTGGTCACTGGTTATGATGCTACTCAGATCAAGTTACAAGGATAGAACCTAGCTGGATTAGATTGTTTGGGGTAAATTAGGGAAGGTGTATTGGTATAAGTCACATGACCGATGGCCAGTCACTTGGATAACCGACTATGGTTCATAAACACTGAAACTGTATAAGATACCGATTATCAGTAGGGGTAAGTGATTTAGGGAGACCGATGTCGGTTAGGTCCAAGTTGGCTATTTTATTACTAAAAAAGCCAGCTTTCCCTCTTTTTTTCGTTGTTTTTTTGTTTTGGTTGTTTTTTTTTTTTTTGTTTTTTTGTTTTTGTTAGTTTGGTTTTTTTTGTTTTTTTTTGGATTGTTGTGTTTACAAACCCCCCCACTCCCTATGGGGTTAGTTGTGGCTTGGTCAAGTCTTCTTAGGAGGTTCGTTTTGAGCGGGTGAGGTGGTGATGGTCATGGGTGTGGGTCTGGACCAAGTTATGGTCTTAATTAGTTAGTTTAGGGTTAGTTAGGGCTAGGTCCTAGTGAGGTGGCGGGGAGGTGTTAGGTTGGAGATGTGGATTTATTTAATTCTAAAGGTCTTAATCACTACTTACAATGTGGACGGTTTTAGGTGGTGAGGTAGGTTAGGTTGTGAGCTGAGATATGGGGGTTACAGGAGTCGTAAGACCCAAATTTGGTGTCTACATTTGCCCCTGTTTGTCGTGTAGCTGTGTCTATTTAAACTCAACTGACATAATAAAAAAGGGTTACCCCAGTTACGGGTAATGGGTAATCCCCCTCAATTCTATCATAGATGGATGCACCATGAATTAGGGATGGGTGATCATGGTTGACTGATTGGTGAGATCACTGGTACGAAGGACTGACTGGTGAAAGTAACATTTCAAGGAAGCCGACAACTTAAAATGTGTAGTGCACCAAGGGTACTGGTTTTAAGAGCAAAACAAGTGATTCATAGGCAAATGGCAATAGTTTATCAAACAAGGCTTATAGAATCCTGGTATCCAAGGATAGGGAAGTAGCTCTAGGGGATATAAGCATGGAAGGTAACCGAAACATTTTAGGCTGTTTGGCATACCAACTGGTTGTTGGTTTGGATAAACGTCACGTCTCGAGTTTAAGCAAAGCTGGTTGGCTGATCAATCAATGTATCCTAGTCCATGCTAAACACGAACAGGTGATCTTGATGAACAAATCGCTACATTATGGGTGGATTTAGATTGTAATTTGCAGGCTTCGTCGAGGTACTTAATTGGTCGGCCATGGTTCAGTTCATGCGATTGGCTGGTTGCGGCCTTGTGTTTGGGCCAATTGGTTTGTTACGGCCTTGGGTTGGGTGGTGGGTTGTTGCAGCCTTGGTGGGCCGATTGGTTAGGTTGCGGCCATTGGGTTGGCTGATTGGGTTGTTGCGGGCCTTGGGTCCAGGCCGATTGGTTGGTTGCAACTTGGGTTTTAGGCCGATTGGTTGGTTGCGGGCCCTTGGGTCGGTTGATTGGTTGGTTGCGGCTATGGGTCCAGGCCGATTGGTTGGTTACTGCCTTGGATCGTCCAATGAATTCAAATAAGGCTAAAAGGTCGGTAGGTGATGTGGTAACAACGAGAGTTCATTGGAGAAGAGAAAGAGTTCGGTACAACTAGGTAGGTACCGCTTCAGTTAGTGATGACTGTTATCATTTAGAAGACTGAATCTTGTTTTTCTAGGGAGCGTGTTATAACCGAATCCGTTAGAGGTAAAAACCTATAGAAATAAAAATAACGGTGTGTGCATTTCACATTGTAATTTGAGTCCTAACCTATTTCTTGTCTAAGTTTGATTGATGGGGTTGGGTATTTAGGAGGCTGAGTTGCACTAGTTGATTGGGGAGAGTTATTGGTAAGGCCCCAGAATCAGGGGTAGAGTTTGATTGTTGAGAGGACCTTGCTGAGAGATTTTGGAGCTATGGCAACCGCCCGGAGATTAGGAGGTTGCTGCTGGAGAAGCTGGACCCCACCTCCACCTATCCACCACGGAGGACGTGTAGTCCGTACCGTAGGAATCTAAATTCCTTTTTTGTGAAGTTAATGATATTTTTTTTATTTCGCTAGGAGGTGTGTTTTTGGGTAGGAATCTAAAATGTTGAGAACTAATTAAAAATGAGGGTCAAAATCGTAAATGAAGTGGTATGACTGTTTAGGTAAGTCAAAACGGCAGGGTGGGTAATTTTTTAGGCAATTGGGCTGGGTAGATGGGTAAAAAAAGAAAAAAAGGGATTTGGGGGCCGTTTTTGGTCCGGCCTGAAATCCCATCGTGACCGATTCGGTCACTCTAAGGCGACCGGCAGCAGTCACAAACAACAGCCAAAGTTGTATAGAGGTCGTTGGTTATAATAAGACCCACCGCTTTGGTCATGTGTCGATGACGTCGGTGCATAAAAGTGGGTATAGACAAGTATTGGGGGACCGATAAGAATTCTAGGTTTTTTGTTGGAGGATTTTTAAGTTATTTTTTCAATTGGTTGTCCTAGAGGCTATCTCAGTTTAAAAACCTAGGGTTTTACTATGATTGAGGAGTTAAAAGGCTCAAACGGTGGAATTATGGATTGAAATGTGAAACATAACATTATTGCAGATTGCTTTCAAGGTATATTGAGAATTTAAGGAGTAAGAGTGGTGTAGAGTCATCACTCAAAGACACATTCAATAGAATATTATATCTATACAATTTAAATTCAATCTCTGGATCACTAAATAAATCCATTTTAACAAGTTAACATACTTCAATTTTGATCTTAACACTTATTCTCCACTTTATTATCTAATAACCTTATTTAAATGATTCTAGTGCATGTTGTGAGATCAATTAAAAGGGTTAGTCCCACTAGTAAATGTAAAATAAATTCTTACCTTCTTGAGGACTACTCAAAGTATAACTCAGTCCCACTAGGTCTTTATAAACTTATGTAGCCTACAATTCATTAACTGCAGGTATTATCCAGGACCCACGGGAAAGAGGAGAATGAGGAGATCGACATGGACCCCAGTTTACAAGTACGCAATTAAATATCACTTGATTATGTTTTTTGCATATACATGAACATTTAATTATGATTTATTTTACTACTTTCTACAACTAATTTAATGTGCAAAGATTACAAGTGTCTCCCAGTGGCCTCAAGAGAGAAGGGCAGGAGAATTTTCTGATACAAGAGGATTTACAGGTAACCTCTATGCGAAGTGGAATCAAGATTCTATGTTGTGAATCGTGTTAAGATATAAATAGTATTAAAAATAGGAATAAATTTATAATATATAAATTTATTTTTGTTTGGACTAACTACCAAAATTCTTTCAAAAGACTACTAAATGTTCCTATAATGCAGCCCTCCTCCTCTCTTGCTACATCTGCAGTTCCTGACACGGTGTCATCTATTGTTGATTTGGTGGATGTCTGTATGTTTGAAGAATTGGTGGGCCATGGAAAAATTCACAATGTTGGTGCTGATGCAAATTTTCATGGGAGGAAAGTTCCATCAGATTGTGTCGTTGTTAATATCTTCAGTGTCACCGATCTTGATTCCCCTCTACCATTTCCTACCTCTTTCGCAAACATGCTAGTAGATGTTATCAATAGCTATACATTTTTTCCACTTTCTAAAATGCATCTTAGCTAGCCACCTCATTAGGTAATAGCTTGTTTGGAAATTCTTTACATGAAGTTTTGTCTTTGCATTATTATTAGCCTATATGAATTATAGTATAACAAACCTTTTAAATTTTCCAGGATGATGTGGTACCCACCAAAAAATCAAGGTGAGAAAAAATCACATGATTGACACCAGAAATGATACATAATAACCCAAAAAAACAATCATACTTTGAAATAATCACCTCCCTTGCATGTATTAGAAAATGGAGCAAATTTTGATTTCATGCTACTAGCCGAATTATTTCAAAACAATAACATTAATTTAGTAACAAAGTTTTAATTGATACAATTGTAGCTTGTTTTAATATAATAACACTAACACTAAAATGTTCTTTAATTATTTATTTGTTGGATTTAATCATTATTTTAGTTTTCATAAGTGTTTTTAGTTTGAATGTGCCATGTTGTATCACAATGGGTGCATTATTCATGATTGTACTTTTCACAAATGTTTTTTGTTTTAGTGTGTCATGTGGCATCGTAATGTGTTGATTATTCATGATTATATCTATCACATTTGTTTTTTATTTGAATGTCCCATGTGGCATCACAAAAGAATGATTATCCATGATTATACTTGTCACAAAGGTTTTTTTGTTTGAATGTGCCATGTGGCACCACAGTGGATTATTTATGATTATAGTTATCACACTTTTTTGTTTTTTTATTTGTCTATGGCATTTGGCAACACAATGACAGCAACAGGTAATCATCACATCTTCTCCCCACCTTATTCAACCATCATGTGAATTAGAAAAATACTTAACACGTTAACCATTTATTTACTCTATTTATAGCATCAGACTAATGTTGTTTTTTATTTGTATTGCAAGTGAGATTTGAATCCATTTGTTGCCATCCATCAAGCTTAGTTAAGGTAATTTTGTATTTTTCATTGGTTTATTTATCACATTTGTAATTAAAGGTGACATTTTTTTGTCTACAAGTTCATTTATTTTTACTAGTTTATTTATTTTGTTGCAAAGTTGAAGAGCTTGTTCTTGTGTGATAAACACATTTTGTTTATGAGCTAACTTTGATTGTATATCTCATTTATTTTAAAGGATAGTGTCAAAATTTCCTTATTCCATTGAAAATACTCTCCTTGTTAATACTTTGAAGTCTCAAACACATATTCATTGGTTTCCATTCCTAAAACTCGTGCCCTAGCTATAACTAGACTATGCACAACAGAATAGCCCGAGAACACGTAATGTTTAATAAATTTTTTGATGCATGCTTTCAAAGCATCAAAATTTAGTAGGTCCATGAGACATTTTACATCAAAATAATCTTACCAGTAATGATGAAGTCTCGTGAATTTTCTTTTTTTAGCATTTCGTGCATACCTATCTTGTAGATACCCCTGGTCACAGTCTGAAAACACTTTCTTCTCAAGCTTTATTTTATTCACAATATTTAATTCTTGGTGAAATACACCTCAATATTTTGATCCCATCTTATAACATCCTTTCCATTCTAAAATGATTCATAACAAACATTAATACCACTCAAATCTTGTATTCAAATTACTATTCACATATTAATCTTAGTCAAGGTTATACTTGCATGCAAAAAGGAGATAACAAATTCTTTAATCCCTAAGTGTTATGAGTGAAATTCATTACCTTCTCTTTGTTTTAATCATCATCATGTTATTAGTAATGTCTTATCATTACAAAGAAACCAAACAGAGGGTCAACTTGATCTCAAAAATCCCTATTTTTCCATTTTCTTAACAACATGGTTTATTTATCACATCAGCAATTGAATGTGACATTTTCTTTCCACTTGGTTGGATATTTTGTGAAGCCAAAATATGAGGTTCAACCATAGTACATGGGATTAAATCCCTCCTCAAAGACATGGTGAGGCTGCCTGTTTATTACTAATCTAAAACACAACAGAAATAATATATACATTATTCACACTAATCTAACCATTGGGGTTGGGATAGAATCCCGAAATCCATATCCACACTAGGTGAAGATATTGATGTTTTTCAAAATGGAAAGGATTAGAAAGGAAATTATTATTATGGAAGAAACACAATGGAAAGGAAATGAGAGGAACGTATTTTCTTTCGAGAAAACATAGATCATAAAATAATCATACGAGTTTTAGATAACAAATGTAATGTTTGAAATGATTAGAACAATCAAGATGCTAAACAAAGAATAGCTTAAGATTATGAACATAAGAACAATATCTTAAGAAAGATACATCTCACAACACAAGAAAAATATCTTAAGAAAGATACATCTCACAACACAAAGTTTCTATTCCTCAAATGATTAAAAGAAAACAACACAAAGTTTACAAAATAACATCAGTTTTTCTTCTTCACAATAGTTCTCAATATTCCAAAAATCTCAACCCTTTGGAATGCATAAGCATCCCTTATTTATAATAAAAGGAGTTGAGAGAAAATAGGATAAATCCTAGAAAATAGTCTTTTTAATGAGAGTCCTATTTTGCTTGACTCTCATGCAGGAGACCAAGTCAAAATTTGCTTCCTACATGATGAAATGAAAATGAAAAAGACATGTCGATTTCAGGATTGAAATGACATGAAACATTATGCCTATTCCGTTTCATCATCTTTGTCTTCCTCCAACAAAGCCTGCTTGTCCCGAAATTCTTGGAACTTTCAGATTATGCCCTGCATCTCATCTTCATCAGGCGTGGTGGAATGATCACTTAGGACTTCACATGTTTCCTGAGTATCGCTTGCGTTACCAGGAAGTTTCTTCAATCTCTTGTTGAGTTTCCTCAGTGTTTCCAAAGAATGTTCAATCTTCACAAACCTATCAATGATTTCTAGGCTAAAGCCATCAGCTGGTTCATGCTGAATTGATTCTTGGATCTGCTTGTAAAGATCATCAATGGGAAGAATACTCGAGCTTTCATTCAACACCTTAGCGCAGATCTTGATTAGCTCTTCTTCTATGTCATTCGTGCCATCAACCAATTGATCTCTTGATTCCCTCAATTTTTTGCAAGCTTCATTGAGAATCTTTATTCTGAATCTAATGGCTTTGGTCAGTTGAAAATGCTTGTCCCCATGTGGAATGATGCCTTCTTCGACCAAGATGCGGGACAGAACCTATTTCAGCGTATGGAGAGCTTCAAAAGTTAACTCTAGGTTCCTGAATTCTGCTGAAAATTCATCATCCATTTTCTCTCCATCCTTCTTTATATCCTCCAAGGATTTGTAGACTTCCACGATAGTGTCATCAATGACTTCTTTTCCTTGCAGGAGCAGCCTCTGGATCCATTCATCGACCGTTCTCCCTTCTCATTAATCTTCTCAATCATGGGTACCGATGAGAAATCAAACCTGATAGGAGTAGAGGATGATGGTGTTAACTCAGGAGGCTTTGAGAGTTTGAGTAGTACTTCTGTCAGCTGTTTTACTTTCTCTTTTAGCTCATCTTTGTTTGCCTTAGTTTCCTTTAGCTTCTAGCACAACACAGTCATGGCATCTTATGCATCTTGTTGTGCTCCCTCCGTTGTTACTTTTCCTAGATCAACCCTTGTTATTTGATAATATGCGACCATTATATCATCCTTGGTTTTATCAACCGCGCGAGTGGAAATTTCCATAAACTTATGCCCTGAGGTATCCACTGAAATCCTTGAAACTATTTTGGGTTTCTTGGTAGACTTGGTAGGAGTGACCTTGAGGGAACTGAAATCAAAGGCTGGTAGGGGAACTACCACCTTCCTCTTCATTGGGTTCTGATCTATTAACCATTGAGGTGTATTGGAAAAAGTTTCTCCCATTGTAGGTGTTACGATAACATCCTCAGGTGGAGTAAGATTTATTTTTGTGGAGTGGTGACCACTGCAAGTGTAGTGTCCATGGAAATGGACTCAGGGAATGAAGGCGCAGAAGGAGGAGGCATATCCATGGTTAACTAGGGTCCAGTGGGGAGAGGTGAGAGGCTAGAGAAGATACTAGCCATGGCTGAGGAACTTGGTGAAGAAATCTGAGGCAAAGGAAGGCTGAATGGGAGGAGGTAATGATTCTGAAATTAGAGCTTGAGAGATAAGAGGAAGACTTACCTCTGATGAACTGTCAACCACAAGGGGAATGAGAGGTTGACCAATATCTTCTCCTTAAGGAATATTTCCTATTTCTAGTGGTGGAGGTGAATCAAGAACCTCAATCATTTGTGGGAGAGTGGCCACTGGTGTGTTCTCTTGCTCTTCTCCTTTTTTGAAAAACATAACCTTTATTGGCTTCTTGGAAGGGTTTTTATCCTTTTCCTTTTTTCCCTTAGAGGGTCCCGCTTCCAAAGTAGCTAGCTTTGAAAAACTCCCTTCTTTATAACTCATTCCCCAAGAAATGAGCCATGCCTTAGTATGGGCAAGAATTTGAGCAGCTCTTCTTGTGATAGAAGCTTTCTCAGTAATGGACCAATCAATGGCTGAGAATACATATTGGTCTTCATTCAACCCATCATACGAGGCGTCAAGGACACTCTCATTATCCTTAGTGCCTTCTGGGATGTCAGATAAATCTAGCATCTAGATTTCTTCAATTGTCAACCTGCTATTGTCCTTTCTTCAGATGGCAACTTCATCCCGAAGATCAACCCAAATGTCTTCTATGTTGGGCACATGTAGATATAAAGTCCTGTATGATTTAAGGACTCCTTGGAAATCAAATCCATCTCTGTGCTTCATGTGCTTCTTCAACTTGTCCTAAAGCTCATGCACCACATTCTTGGCTTTAACCACTATTGAGCATGTGTACCTTCTGATGGAAATAGGGAAGGATATGGCAGCCTTGTGCTTACTCTGTTGGAATTTGTGAAAATATAACAATTGTCTAACCAACTCCATCAGGATCAAATTATCACCTGGGAACCTAGGAAATCGGAAAAGATCACCTGGGTACATGACCACCCGAAGGTATGTGAACTTCTTGAACTGCAAGAAGATACAACCCCATTTTGATACTTCGGCCCATACCTCATCAGAGTCTCTTCTCTTTCTTAAATCAAGGTTTAGCATACAGATGTTCTCATAAAAGAGGGCGTCATTCACTCTTCTGAATTGATCCTCAGACCCCTTCATTGTCAGCTGAGGAAAATACCGATATATATGTTCTGTTGACCTACTTCCCTTTGCATCCAACCCTGGATAATTCCTCATGCCGGCTGCTGCATAGGTGACATATGATGACATATAAAACTTGCCAGTAGTCAAGACTGTCTTCATCTGGGAATCAATCTCATTACTTATAAGACTGCTCCAATCAATCCCTTGTTCGTTATTCTTTATAATGACCATGAATTGATACATCCACCCTTGGAAGTCTCTTGACTCGGGGAGTCCAAATACTCGACTCAACAGGGTGATGATGTCACTGATTTCAAGGATGAAATCACTCCTGGGGATAAACTTGGGAAACCTAGAGATGGTTGGCTTGGCCTTGATCAAGAACTTTTTATTCACATGCTTGATGCAATCTTCTTGATCTTTGTCCCAGGATTTCTGTGCTGACTTAAGATCTACATCGACATATTCCTCAAAGTTGGGCAATCTTAAGAGGTCATCAAAGTAACCTCCGTCCAACTTCACTATGGTTTCTCCTGCTTGATTTTTCACTGAGTGGGAATCTGAGTCATAATTGGAAGCACAGGCCAGAATGAACTCGGGGCATTGAGTAGACATTGGGAATCCTACTGCGAGAGGGAGGCCACTGTTGGTTATTGAATTCATCCAGGGACTCTGAGAAGAATCCTTGGTTCTATTCCAAAATTCCTCCATGTCTATGTTACCAAGCTCCGTGTCTCGGATGTCATAATTGCAATCTATGTAGGAAGGGGATTCCATTTTCTGGTACTTGTACTTCATCTTTCCTGACCTGTCTGACTTATCCTTAGATGATCCAGGATCTAACATGAGAAGTCCTGAAGAAAGAATGCCTAGATAACTCCTGTTTGAACAATCGAGCTTGGAAGCTTGCTGAGAAATCCTACAGACCCACCACACTGACCAAAATTTGAGACCTATCAAGCAACTTCATGAAACCTTTGAAAACCTACACACATAAGGAAAAATAGGTGATGTTGAGACACCCTGCAGAAACCGATACTCTGGTGGAAGTTGGAATGTGTCAGACACTTCATGAAACCCAACACACTGGCAGAAATCAGAGGATGTTAGACAATCAACGAAAACCCAATACAAACGGAAGTTGAGAGGTGCTGAGAACTTGGAGAAACTTGACACAAGAATAAATTGGATGGTGTTGAACACTGATCGAAACCTGATATGCTGTGGAAACCAAAGGATGTCAGACACCCTGTAAAACCTGAAACAAGCGTCGGGTTTCTGGGATGTCAAAATAGGTAAAATCTCCACCAAGCTTGTAAGTTAGGTTTTATAGATTATTCTTAAAAAACCATAAGAGTATATCCATGGAAGAAAATAAAAAAACACCCAGGATGAGTTTTCAAACAAGGGGTTTCATGGAAATTCAATAGAAAATGAAGAAAACCACCCTAAACCCTAAACCCAGAGGTAAGAAAAATCAAAGAGGAAAAACATCGAAAGAACACTTCAAAAACAAACCCAAAGACCACAAAATGATAAGAAGAGAGAAATACCTTCAATAAATTTGAAAAATGGTCGAAGATGGATCACGAAGTTGATCAAGAAGTTCAGTTAGGTTTGGAGTTTGAAGGACCATGTACGAAAAATCCACGCAAGGAAAATATGTCAAGTAGAAATGACGTGTAAAATTGGACTATTTATAAAACCCTAGCATTTAATACACCTCCTTTGACATGTGTGTCAACTAACCGACAACTTGACATTAATGCCATGTCATCATGCTTAGCACATTCAAAAACCTGAAACAAAGGTTTTCTTAATAAATCGGGTTTCAGGAATCAACTGACATGAAGCATGTAAAGGACATGTTTGGATACTATCAAGTTCCAAAAACCCGACACAAAGGATCATTTCATGTTTTGGGTTTCGGGAAAAAAGCAACATGTAACATGTTTTTGAAAGGTATGTTCTGATGCTCCTAGATTCTGAAAACCTAATACATGGGAATGTAATTGGGTTTCGGGTTTCGGAAGACACTTGACATGAAGCATGTAAAAGACATGTTTCCATGCGATGGAAACCTGAAAACCTGAAAATCTCCTTCAAAGGGCATTTTTAGGAGATTTTGTCAAAAAAATTCTCTGGTTATCTCAATTTTAGCTGAAATCACTAAAAATGAGATAACACAATACATATAAAAACCTACGATGGCTCGGTCTAAAATGCCCGGTCATGAAAAGAAATATACATTTTTCAAAGATCCATTGGAAAATGCCAAAAATTTTGACAGTGACACTATTGCATCTAAGATGAGAAGGGATGAATTGCATTATAATATCTTTTGAGGTGAGAAATGTAACAAATTATTTACTTTCACATTAATTTCACAAATGTGAAGACCGTAACATAATCATTTCACACAAATTCATTCACCCCAGAGGAGTCCTTGCATAAAATTTACGAGGAGATGGCTGAAGTTGACAAAAAACATATAAAGGTTTTGGAAGAGAAAATTTCTTTTTATGAAAAAGAGAACAAACAACTATGAGAAGAAAGAAAAGTTGTAAGGTTGAAGCTCGTAGATATGCGTGAGTCGAAGGCCAATATAAATATGGACTTGATTCAACTACATATGGCACATAAAAACTTGGAAACAATGAGTGTGTAAAAGTTGCAAATGAAATAATATGCCTTGGCCAAGCTTTAAGAGGTGGTCACCATTCACAACCAAGAACACAAACATTTGAAATAACTATTCAAAATCAATTTGGGATGTGCAAACATATGTAATGAGAAAACAAACTAAAAATGTGGCATAGCCACATGTTTGTAAAATTGTTTATTGTTATAATTTGTAACACATCAACAGTTATTAGTTGTGCAAATTATATTAATAATATTTGATGATATTTTACTTTATGTTTTGGATTCACATGTTCTTACTATAATTGTATTTTACTTTTAGTTACTATATGGATTTATGTCTTTGTTTCAATGGAAGACTGTTGGGAAGATAAAATAAAATGGTAATGATGAATAAAATATTACACGATGTTACGAAAAATTGTAACGATGAATAACATCTTACACGATGTTACAATCTTACATGATGAATGGATTTAGTTCTATCATAGCAATGTAGCTCAATTGGAGTAGAGAAACAAATTATTTGGTTGCTTATGTTTGTATTTTTTATTCAATATAAATTTGATTTGAGTTGGGCACCTCTTGGATTTGTAAGATTTATAGATTTATTCACTATTTGTCTCTCTTCTAGATAGATCTAGTGTATTAATTTTAAAGTTATGTGAGAAAAGTTTTTTCATGTCAATATCTTAAAGGTATAGTAAAGAGGAAGATTTTGCATACCAGCTAAAGTGGATTCCATATTATTTAGGTGAATATTGGATGGTATTAATCTCTAGACACTTTATGTTAACAATTTTTTATGTATAATCTTGGATTCAACAATGTCCACCTCTTATCTCTTCTTTGGTATACACACAGTGTGTATACCACAAACAACACTACCACATGATATTACAAAGGTCAAGTTATGTGAGACAAACAAAATACATGTATATGTAAATAATTAATGAATGGGGGTTATGGTATGACTATTTAAATTTATAATTAAATTTAGCACAATGGATATGGGTTGTCTATAGCCAGTACCACGAATTTACAGACTATATCCTTGAGATGGATGAAGATAGGTTCATTTTCCTCAAAGTTGAGGTACTCTTTTACATACGAATGCACATAATCCACAAGTGTATTATCATTGGTTTTTTTAGTATTTAAGACCTAAAGTGATGTTGAACAAACGTCCTTCACAACTTGTTTACCTTATTTCACCTTCAAAATTATACTCTAAAGCAAGTATCCAACACTCTGAAGCAAGTAGACTATACTCTAAAGTAAGTAGCCAACGCTCTAAAGCAAGTAGCCAACACATCAAATTATATGTGAACAAAAATAACGTAAACTACACTATTAAATAGTAAAGTGTGTAGCATTATTCATAACAATTAAATTTTACAATCAATTGACATATTGAACATCTCAATAACTTGAAATAACTATGTTTGTGACATATGAACTATGGTAGACTATACTCCGAAGCAAGTAGACTATACTTTGAAGCAAGTTGATCAAAGCACCTATGTCCTATAAGACACTTATCATAATGAATTATTGCATACATTTTTTTTCCTTTTGACGTATGGGCATAAATCATTTGGGATTTACAATTAGGAGTGAATAAATTTGTATTAACACATCAAATTATGCTCAAATTATATATGAACAACAAAACATGTAAATGGTAATAACGTAGACTGGATGGTGGACCCTATTCACTCAACTCAGTTCATATCACACATTAGAAGATCCTAGATTGATGCTTCAATGAACATGTAAAATCATCTCTATGAACATTCCTAGAATGCAAGAAATGGTTCAAGGGATTAAAGAATGAATATACACAATACATGGATAATGCGTTCATGTATCATTTCCACACATTTGAAGCTTTCATACAGTATTGAGAGTCATTTCTCGTAATAAAATAGAGCATCATTCTTCCAATCTTCATATATCCATTACAAAAACTTCAATCCTCCTCCTCTTCCATGAGGATCAACCCTTTTTTCCTCCTATTTTCCTTCTATTTGAATGACTATCCCAAGAATAACTAACTTCTCTATTCATCATCCTAACTAGGTTTCACTAACTTGTAATTTCTTTGAGTTAACGACTAACATAGAGTTATGTCTTTCTTACATGTCTCAAGGACCCAAATATGAGTTATACTTCCTTTATTCACTTAACTTGACAATCCTACATACTTGCCAACTCATATACAAAACCAAAATTGGCTCAAAATTATCTCTTATGTGGTATACACATATTGTTTATACCACAAACAACACTACCACATGATAATACAAAGGTCTGGGTATGCGAGACAAAAAAAATATGGGTATATGTAAATAGTTAACAAATGATCATTCATTAATAAATGATCATATACTTTCAAGAAATCTTGTCACAAGGTTCTCCACCTTTTCCAATTCTAATAGACTTAGCTCTGGAAGAAATGAAGATACCTCTGGAACCTCAGAAAATAGTTTCATAAGTTACCTCCTTTGGTTCCAGAACTCATTCAAAGATTTCTAAAATCATAAGATTTGAAGTGCTCAACAAGATGGAAAATAGGATTTGCATGAAAAAGAAGCCTTAAATTAGTTATGCACACAATATCATGACATCCAACTATAAAATGTTTATTCTAATACATTGATGAAGATTATATAAAATACAAATTTTATATTAAATCTACACTGAACAAAGACTTCCACATAGGAATAATGCATCTAAATCAATTTTTCCTACACATAAAATTTCATCCTCCCTTCAATTTCATCTCCCCATATTTTAATGATAGCTCAAAAAAACTCTACATAAGTTGTTAGCACACATTTAAATCTTTGTCACACCATTTGAGGTGGAGCAAGGGTCAATGATGATCAAATGATTCAGATTAAAAGATCTAATAAAGAGAAGAGGGTGAAAACAAGTAAATGGAAGTCTCTTCCTGAAAAAAAACCAAAAAAATAACAAAAAGGAAATAATATAAAAAAAATCTCTCAAAAGACCAACTAAAAACTAGAAATGGTGGTTGGTCCATTCAATAATTGATTTATTTTCAAATAAAATGATTTTTATTTTCAGTTGCTACGTCTAACTAACTTTTCCTTTCTACTTTTAGGGATGATGAGTCAATAGGACAATTGGATGACGTCAGCAGGATATGGTAATTATATTTTGTTTCTTATTAAAGATCAAAATAAGTTTTTTTATAATAAAATTTTTTTGACCAGAGCTATGAACCAAGGGGTTCTTGGGTCCCCTCCCTTACAAAATATATGATATCCATAAATATAAATCAGGGTGATTTACATGATAGCAAATGAAAGAGGCCACCCTGGTACAAAATTTCAAAAACCATAGTATACTTTAACGAACTACTATAAAACTATTAATATGAAATATAAACCACCTCCTCCTTCACGTGCTTGTTTTCCTCTACACCTACCTCATCCCATCTTCTACGAGTACTAGATCATCAAAAAACCTCACTAGACTTGGTAGCCTTCAGGATAAATTTCTAGGAGAATCTACATTGGTTTCCAAGTTGAACAATCTGGGGGCCACAAAATCGATAAGCTCTGTGAGATTGTCCAAGGCCAAAGGAGAGATATAAGATGGCTTAGATCCTTTCATCTTGAATTTTTGGTGGATTCTGACTCTAAAATGCCACAAGGCTTTGTATCAGTTTTCTAGTTCATCTACATATTCTTTCACCATCCAGCGCAAACCACCAACCTGTGTGACCTGCAGGGAACTAGTGGGCATGTAAAACTCCCACATGGCTTCCTATAATCCTATCGCATTGATCCAATTGGATCCCCATTAAGAAACGGCTGATCTATGATCTTCAGAAAAAATAGTGGCAAGTGGTTGAGTTTCAAAGAGGAGTGGTAAGTGACATTGGTATACGTGATAGAAAAGGGAAGCAAAAAATAGTTTTGTGTTTTAAGCACCGATCTTCAACAAATGTCAAAAAAAATTGGTGAACCATGATTTTTACTAGCTTGGGGCCCTTGGGTAGGTTCAACACACTCAATTTTGGAGGGGTTCCTTGGCCTCCATTGTTTTATCATCATCTATGTATTTATTTGTATGGTGATATTTTGTATATTGTAATGTTGGTGGCTTAACTAACTCGATGTATAGCCCGGCTCGTCGAGTCGATTCAACCTAGCCACCGAGATCCATTATTACTCCTTGCCACATTGAAATATCAACTTGTCACCTCTTATCTATTTACAACTTGAGCTACCCACATTTCTTCCTCAACGTTATTCCATAACTTTCCAAACTTATTCTCACTTACCATTTCATTCTCCACGCAGCATCTTATTTCCTATTTACTTCTAAGTCCAAACATAGCACTGTATTTAATATTCCACCACATTAAACCTACATGCCAAAACTATGTGATCCACATTTTAATTGTCAAAGGTATTGATTAAGACCGATGTAAAGTGTAAACCACCCCACATTTTAGTGTTTTAGCCAGCTTTCACGTATGGGATATGGGATATCTCCCAAATTTAACAAATGCAATTAAATGGTGAGCAGTGGGAATTGAACATACAACCACTACGTTGAAAAAAATTATTCTAAGTTGTTACACCACAACGTGTGGAAAAAATATAAAGAGAGGTCATTGGTATTTTTAAAGGATAGAGACAGGTATGTGAGGTAAATTGGAGAATTATGGGAGATAGAAGGATATTCATCCAAAATTTCCAAAGGAGACTGCCATTAAAATTGTAGGAAGAAAATTTTTTAATTGTTGGAAGGTCTGTACATGCTCTTGTAATTTTTTTAGCATTATTTTAATGGATCGGTCTTTATTTGGACCCAGAGATGTAGGTGCATTCACCGAAATCTGTTGACAAATTGCATTTTTGTCTATTAAAAATGGAGAAAAATTATAATGTTTAAAATTTCATCCGTTAAATCATTTTATTAAGCAATATTGGTGAATTTGTATATTGATCATGATTATGGATCAAGTTGGTATCAGAGCTGGTCTATGATTAGTTTAACGACTATTTTGGATTGCATGTGTGTTTGAATATTGACAAGGTCCCGTTCCAAGAAAGGTGAAGGAGAATTAACAACGTTTGATTAAGAAATTAGATCAAGGCATTCGTCAACATGAAAGCCCAAGTCCATGGGCGAAGAAGAAGAATTTCATAAATCCTTCATGCAAATGAAAGATATGGTGGAAGAATTATACCAAGATCGTCTAAGAAAAATGGAGAAAGAAGTGTCTCTAAAAACAAGAAGAAGAAGGGCCATCCACTCCCTAGACATGGTTCCCCCTCTGCAAAGGATGGTAAAAGAAATTCTGATTCTTTTCCTTCATTAAAACTGGATATTAAGTTTATATTGCCAATGTACAGTGGAGAGCTTAATGCAGAAAAATTGGATAATTGGATCAAGCAGATTGAAGTATATTGCAGGGTTCAAAATATTGTTGATGACGAGGCAAAGATCCATTTGGCTACTCTTAGAATGGGTGGTACTGCACTCATCTGGTGGGAGAGTAAGCTTTAGGAGGTTGATGTAAACAAAGGTAAAACAACTTCCTCTTGGAATGATTTTGTCTCTCTTTTAAGACAACAATTTTATCCTTTGGGTTATATGCAACAAGCTATGATGGATTGGAAAAATTTACATCAAACTAAGGGACAAAGTGTTCAAGATTATACACAGGAGTTTAGAAAGAGGGATCTTATTCTTGGTATTTCCCTTCATACACAAGAAACACTAATAAAGTATATTGGTGGGTTACATAGCTATTTGAGACATATGATTTTCGTGCTTAATCCTACTAACCTTGATGTGGTGTGTGTACAAGCTACTCATTTGGAAGTAAAAGGGAAAATGACCAAAGAGTCTTCCTTTCCAAAACACAAGGACAAGCAATCTGACAACAAAGGAAAAGGTTCAAAAGAACAAGATAAAGGAAAGGGTAAGAATAAAAATACTTCTACTGTTAAGAAAGAAGATGAAAAACCATTTTTCAATCATTTTAAAAATAATCATGATGAGTCTAGGTGTTGGAAGTTACATCCTGAAATGAAACCTAAATGGGTGAGAAACAAAAAATGGAAAGGAAAGAAAACTAATATTGTGGTGCAGGACCTTGGATCTGACTCTGGTGATGAGACCAAGATCACAACTATGGGTCTAAAAGGTTGTAGTTCTTCCTCTCCTTCTAGCACTAGTTCATCTATTGTTGCATCTTCTTCTAACACACAATCTATGCATGATGAAAAGAAGAGAAATGAGCTTTTCCACTTTAGAGTTGTTTCTAAGCATACAAAAATTGACACTCTCTTTGATAGTGGATCTCAAGCTAATCTGATTTCAGAAGAGGTTGTAAAGAAATTAGGACTCCAAACCAAACCACATCCTAAGCCTTATCCTCTTGGTTGGGTTTGTGATAATGCAAAGTTACAGGTAACAAGAACTTGTAGGCTCAGATTTTCTATTACAGACAAGTTTGTAGATGAGGTTTTTTTGGATGTTGTACCTTTGGACATTTGTGGTATTGTCTTGGGAAGTCCTTATCTTTATGATCGTAAAGCAGTATTTTATAGGGAAGAGAATAAGTACTTGCTTGTTAAAGATGGGTTGAATACATTGTTAGAGCTCATCGGGTGAAAACAAGTCTTTCTTTGGTTAATGCAAGGCAGATGAAAAGGATTGTCAATTCAAGCAAGAATTTTGTACTCATGGTGATAAAAGCTAAAGAGAAAGACCATGAAAAATCTTTTAAAGATTGTGATCCTAAACATCGTGATGATTTGATTAAACTTGTTTCTAACTATGATGATGTGTTTCAGGATCCACAAGGTCTTCCTCCTAAAAGAGGAGTTCAACATGAGATTTAGTTGTTGCAGGATGCACCTCTTCCCAATATCGGCATGTATAGATTATCCGTGGTTGAAAATGAGGAGATCAAGAAGCAGGTGATGGAATTTTTGGATAAAGGAGTCATCCATCCAAGTTCATCTCCTTGTGGTTCACCTATCATTTTGGTGCCTAAGAAGGATGACACATGACGAATGTGTGTTGATTATCGGGCTCTGAATAAAATCATGGTGAAAAATCGTTACCCTCTTCCTCGCATTGATGATTTATTGGATCAGTTGAAAAATGTTGTTTATTTCACTAAGTTAGACTTAAGGAGTGGTTATCACCAGGTTAGGATCAGTGAAGGTGATATTTGGAAAACTACTTTTAAAACTAAACAAGGTTTGTTTGAATGGCTTGTTATGCCTTTTGGATTGTGCAATGCACTGACTACATTCATGCGTGTGATGAATGATGTTTTTAGGCCATTCATTGATGACTTTGTAATAGTCTACTTAGATGATATTTTGATTTTCAGTAAATCATGGAATGAACATGTTGTTCACATTCAGAAAGTTTTGGATGCTTTGAGAAAGGAGAAATTGTATTTGAAGATGTCTAAGTGTGAATTTGGAAAAACATCTTTAATTTATTTGGGTTATGTTGTGGGACATGGTACATTGAAAATTGATCCTGCAAAAGTTGAGGTCATTGTTAACTGGCCTAAACCCAATAATGTGACGGAGGTTAGAAGCTTTCTTGGTGCAGTTCAGTATTGGAGAAAGTTTATTGCTAACTTCTCATTTATTGCATCTCCTTTGCATTCTTTGACAATCATCAAATAGGTATTTCAGTGGGGAGGAAAACATCAAAAGGATTTTGACACACTGAAAGAGAATATTAGTATTGCTCTAGTCTTGGCACTTTCAGATTTGCAACAATCATTTGAGATCAAGACGGATGCTAGTGATTATGCAATGGGGGTTGTGTTGATGCAAAATAGAAAACCTGTTTGTTACCATTCTGAGACCTTCACAAGCGTGGTAAGAAATTATCCAACTTATGATAAAGAGTTGTATGCTTTGGTTCAAAGTGTTAAAAAATGGAAACATTACTTGATGGGAAAAGAAACAGTGATTCATACCGATCATCAGCCTCTTTAGTACCTCCAATCACAAACCAAACTACAACAAGTCTAGACACTTCTGTTGGATGGGTTTTCTATAGCAGTTTCATCTCATGATCAGGTATAAGAAGGGTACACAAAATAAGGTTGCAAATATGTTATCTAGACCTCCTATTGTTGCATCTGTTCTTTTACAACATAGTTCTTTGGTTCATGATAGTTATAAGGAACAATATGCTAATGATGTTGACTTTAAAGAAGTGTATGAAGATTTGATGAGTGGTAAACAGGTAGGAGAATTGGATTATCATGTGCATGATGGACTCTTGTATCATTCTGGTAAACTTTGTATTCCACAGGATGAAAGGGTTCATATGGTTAGGGAAGCTCATACTTCTCTTATATCAGGACATTTTGGTGTTGGTAAAACTGTTGCACATTTACAGATGTATTGTTATTGGCCTCATATGCAGGAGTATGTAACCAGATATATAAAGGGATGTGTTCTTTGTGCCACGAGTAAGCCTAGCAATAGGAAGTTAGGACTTTACACTCCTCTTCCTGTCCCTACTCATCCTTGGGAAATTATTTCCATGGATTTTGTAGGAGGCTTTCCCATGTCACAGAGAAAACATGACTATCTATATGTGGTTGTGGATAGATTTAGCAAAATGTGTGTGTTGATTCCTTGTACTAAGCAAATTACTGGTGAAGGGACTGCACACTTATTCTTTCAGTATGTATGGGTTCATTTTGGTTTTCCCACTTCTATTATTTTTTATCGAGATTCCAGGTTTCTTGGGGAGTTTTGGTCAGCTTTATGGGACTTGATGGACACTAGACTAAAGAAGAGTACTGCATTTCATCCATAAACTGATGGCCAAACAGAGGTCATAAACCGCACTGTGGTACATCTTCTCAGAGGTTATTGTGGAAAACATCCTAAATTATGGGATGAACATTTGTATTATGTGCAACATGCTTATAACCGTGTCATTCATTCTTCTACTATGAAGTCTCCTTTTGAGACTTGTTTTGGTTATCTACCTAAATCTCCATTAGATTTCACTTTTGGACAAGAAATTGTTGTTAATGGACATACTGATACTGACAAAGCTAAGAAGTTTGTGCAGTGGATACAACAGGTCCATCATTTTATCCGTAAACAGTTGGAGAAAATTCAAGCAAAATACAAGGCTAGGCATGATAAACATAGGAATGATCACAAGTTCCAAGTGGGTGATTCATTTTGGCTTCACATCAGCAAGGAAAGACTGGTAGGTGAAGGTAAAAAGTTGAAACCAATTCGGTATGGTCCATTCCAAATTTTGGAAAAAGTTGGTAATAATGCTTTCCAGTTAGATTTACCTCCTTACATGCAGATTTATTCAGTTGTGAATGTGGAAAATATGAAGTTGTATGAACCACCTATGATTATTGATCATGATGCTAATGTCTCGGTGCCTTCTGTTGATGATTTTTCTCCTGAGTGTATGGATGAATTGCAGGAAGATGTCATTTTGGACATGAAGGTGAGAACCTCGTGGAGGGGTGATGTGGAGTACCTTCATGTGGGCTTGAAAGGCATGCATCCAAGTAAGAAAAAATGGATGGAAACTGGAAAGGTTAGGGAGCAATACTCTAACTTCATCACCAAATAAAAATAATTTTAGATGTCCAAAATTTTCTCAGTGGGGAGGAGTGATCCAGGGGATCCCCATTGAGAACTTAGTAAAAAAATTTGGTGGACCCCACTTTTTGTACTGGTCAGGGCCCTCGGCCAGGTTTGACACACTCGATTTTGGAGGGGTGCCTTGGCCACCATTGTTTTATCATCATCTATGTATTTATTTATATGGTGATATTTTGTATATTGTAATGTTGGTGGCTTAACCAGGTTGGTGGATAGCCTGACTTGATGAGCTGAGTCAACCTAGCTACCGAGATCCATTATTACTCCTCACCACATTGAAATATTAACACACCACCTCTTATTTATTTCTAACTCGAGCTACCCACATTTCTTCCTCACTGATATTTCATAAATTTCCAAACTTATTCCCACTTACCATTTCATTCTCCACACGGTATCTTATTTCCTATTTACTTCTAAGTCCAAACATAACACAACATTTAATATTCCACCAAATTAAACCTCCAAGAAAAACCCATGCGATCCACATTGTAATTTTCAAAGGTGGTCATTAAGACTGATGTAAACTGTTAACCACCCCACATTTTAGTGTTTTAGCCAGTCGTCATGTAAGGGATAAGGGTTATCTCCCAAACTTAGCAAATGTAATTAAATGGTGAGTAGTGGGAATTGGACATGCAACCACCACATTGCAAAATACTAGTCTAAGCCGTTACACCACAACATGTGGGAAAAATATAAAAAGAGTTCGTTGGTATTTGTAGAGGACAGAGACAATTCTATGAGATAAAATGGAGAATTGTGGGAGATAGAAGGAGAGTCATTACTTAAAATTTCCAAAGGAGACTTACCATTAAAATTGTATGGAAGAAGCTATTGTAATTATTTGAAGGTCTGTACATGCTTTTGTAATTGTTTTTGAAGGTATTATTTTAATGGATTGGTATTTTATTTTGACCCGGAGATGTAGGTGCATTAACACCGAACTTTGGTTAACAAATTATATTTGTGTCTGGGATTCTCTACATTTTCAGTCTTATATTCTTTGTTATTATGCAGTACTTGTAGATTTTACATAATTATTAAAAATGAAGAAAGGGCATAATGTTTAAAATATCATCCGTTGATCATTTTATTAAGAAATTTAACAAATGTAATTTTTCATGATTACGGATCACACATGGTGGTATAAAATTAAATAACATGCTATCAACACTATTTCATCCTTGTCTCCACCAATAAGCAACAGATTTATCATGAACATTAATCTTTGTGTTCACCCTTGGGCATCCATGGCCCTGCACATATATGTCCCCTATCACGCTTTCAATTTCCTTGCCTAAAGAACCCGATGGAATTCAGAAAACCTTCTTCACCGGAGTGGTGGAAACATGGCCATAGAAGGCCATTTCCTATATTTTTCCCTTGAGATAAAGGCAGGATAAGGGCATGAGATCCATTAGAAGATAGAAAATGAAACCCACAAAAATATGGAGTAGATAATGAAGATAGGCATGAAAATCAAATGCTTGTGGGCTCAAGATAAAGGCCTTTCCCACGTGTTGACCTTTTATAAATTACTCATGCCTTAGGTTGGCTTCCCTTCCTCAGATGACATCCAAACCTGGCCATGATGAGTGATCATTAGAGATTGTGGCATCATTCACCTGAATCACCCCATAATTTTCTAATAGATCCCTTGTTGAATTGGCTTCACAGTATACATGCCCAATTTTCAAGTTAGTATGTGTGATTAGATTTAATTCTTGGTTTTTGGCTTTATGAGTTATTAAAATCACAATGGGCAATGTGATGTAATATATTAGTTCCAAGGCCATCATGACCGTTACTCAAAATAAATTATTACACCCCCTTTGGAAAATGAACTGACATCATTTTTCTCATCCCGATATTCAGTTTTGAATTGGGAAAAGCTTTGATAGGTTGATATAAATTTAAAGCAGGGCATAGACAAAACTGATTAACATTGAAAGTGTGGTGAGTTTCGAAGATAATTATAAATGTTCCATAGCTAGGTCTTTTGATAGTGTGGGTATTTGGAAAACTCAAATTCTCTACAGCCATGGGAATCAAGAATAAATCTAAACCAGAAGATGACACTCAACTCATTGCAGATATTAAAGTAGCGGTCATCTTTGAGCATGCGGGATGGCTAGGGTCTCTAAAGAAATTCTCCAAGTATAACGATGAACTAGTAAGAGAATTTTTTATGAATTTGAAGCAATTAAAAACTAAATTGAAAGGTTATAAAATTCCTTTTATTGTTAATATAATCAGTCAAATATTGAGTATTCCAATTTCCCATACACCAAACCCTGCCAAAAGCTCTTTGAAAGAACTAGTGGAAGTCATGTGCTAATAAGGTGACCCTGAACCACAATATATTTTCACATTCAATAAATTCATAAAGGGATTAAGGAAAGCAAGCCTTCTCAGTCCTTTTGACAGAGTATCCTTTTGGGTAGTTAAATATCTCACATGTGATGGGTAGTATGGAAATGTCAGGAAGAAGGTTGTTAAAATGTTAATCCATTTGAAATATGGAAACAAAAAACAAGAGTACATGATAAACCTACCTAAATTTATTTATGAAATTGTTCAGACTATGGCCCAAAGGAATTCGTGGGGTGTTGGCAGAATTAGACATCATGGTTTGGTTCTATTAGTATGTGAGCATCACTTTCTCAATAATAGAATAATGGGGAGGAAACATGGATGAATTTTGTTCATAAATTTAAGCAGACCCCTGGTGTAATCAAAAGGGTGAATCCCAACCCCATTTACCCCTAAAAAGGACTCGGGAATAAGTCCATCAGAGGGAAAGAAGGAATAAACAATAGCAGAGGGTAGGGTGTCAAAAAGGATAAGGATTGAAGGGAATGAAAGAGTAACCACGTCCCCTAAGGTAACTCAGGCCTCTCTAACCTCTCAAGAGGAACAAATCCCTACCTTTGACATACCATTATCGAAAATCAAGGAACCAAAATATATTCTCATTGATTGTGAAAATGTTCAACATTTCTGACTATGACATCCCACCTAGAGAAGAAATCATCATTCAGTTCAGATCTAAGGAGCTCTAGGAGGAATTCTACCTTTGAAGAAATGGTTTCTCCTAAAAGAAAAGGAAAATCACATAAGGAAGTCAGAAAATGTTGAGGTACATGAGGTCCTTGAAAGATAAGCTACTAAAATTCTTGACAATATTAGGATTTTAACTCCTCTTAGAACTCAAATGGAAGAAAAGGAGAAATCAGTGATGGTAAATGAGGAGGAGTTAATAGGATAGATATTTGAAGAGGTGGATGATTTCTCCATGCCCATAAATGAAGAGGAGGATGTTATATGACAGATGAGTTTTGAAGAGTATCTTGCAGCTTGGAAGCTAAAAGGAAAATATCCTTTGATTGAGGAAGAAGGAAATCCAACTCATGTGGAGTTGACATCAGAAGAGGAGAAACAACATATCAAGAAAGATCTATTTTTGTCAAGAGCATAAATTTTCATAAGGGAAAAAGATGAAGAATTGGATTTTTCTCAGACAAAAATTGGAAAACAGAGAAACTCTGTATCCTATCTCTACAAAATGAGCTAGAACATCTAAATACTTAGATGGAAAAAAAGAATAAAGAGTTAGAATTATTAAGACAACACTCAACAATTAAATATAGGGAATTGCAGTTGATAAAAGAATAAGATGATGATACATAAAAATAACTTGTTTTATGGAAGTCAAAAGTACTTGCTCCACAGGAGAAAATGGATCAAGAAACTCAAACTAGTTCTCCTATAAAAATAGATCCAATAAACCAATTTGTTCAAATGGAATTATTTTTCTTGTCAGTAAATTAGCTCTGGGATGATACTTGCAGGAGATTGAATGAATTGAGGGTAATGAATCAGGATTTGAAGGTTAAAATGGAAGAGGAGAAGAAGCAAAGGAAAGAATGGGAAAAACAATATGTGGAAGAAAATTCCAGATTCAAATGTGCAGAAAACATTCAGTTAGCATGCATGTTGGGGGGAAAAATCACTTTCATGTAGGAGACCTTCTCCTGCATATAGTGTTTTCTTGGAAGAACAATTCATCAGATGGCAATTGGGAAGGCTTGCATGTGGCCTCCCACATGAGTTACAAGATGAGGAATAATTCATGTTTTTTTAATCCTTAGCCACCCCTGAACAAAATAACCTTCTTTGTGAATTACATTTGTGTAATTATATGTTGAAAGATATGAGGGGCTTCTTAATCAATTTGTATATTGGAGAGAGCTAACTTCAAGCATTCACTTCCACACTACAAAGCCAAATAACTTGGGGGAAGAAAAATTCATAACATATTTGAAAAGCTAGCACAATTGGCCTCTACATGAGACCTCAGTATCCACATACATCTGTAGTAACCAAGGACTTCAAAACTCTTACATTTTGTGTACATGAATTAGTTAACTAAGATAGAGAAATGAAACTAAAACAATCTACATTAGTTCCAAAGAAAATTAACTAAACATGAACCATCATGATAAGAACTTAAAGAGACTAAACATTATTAACATGCATATAAACTTGAATAAAACCAAACTAACATGATAACAAGCTAAATCTCTATTCTCTATGATTGCTAAAATATAAACTATGCACCTATGAAGAACATAAGCAATCAAAATGGAATGGTGGAGATCTCAAGAATTGAGAATGGAATCTCACCAAGAATGGCTACAAGGCCATTTTGGATCTTCCCATATTACTCAAATTTGAGTGAAAGGATGCAAGATGGAGAAGATATTTCCAACAATGGAGAATGAACTCAAGATCAAAATGCCTATAGTTTTCACTATTCAAAGCATGGTGTGTGAAGAAAGGTAAGAATGAGTGTTCTTTATATAGCTTACCTCAAGAGGCAAGGCTAGAAAATTGATGAATGTGGGATAAAGGTAAAACAAGATTAGGAATGGATAAGGTTTCTTTATAAAGGTAATCTTGATTTAGAAGAGTTTAATTTTTCATTAGTAAGTCATGGGAGTTGGGGGATGTTTTAATTAATCAAAGGTGATTAATTAATAGGTAGAGGTAAGCTTATAGAAGCTAATTAGAGGAAAATTAGTATGATTTGTGGGATGTAAGAGAGGAATTTGATCCAATAAATGGTGATTTATTGATTTAGATAAGTGAGCGTAATTAATTAATAATAATTAATTAACCTAGGTAGAAGTGGACATTAATTAACAAAAGGTCGTTAATCGGCATCCTGAATGATAAAAAGGCTAAAATTAGTGAATGTAATTAATTAACGAAATTTATTGATTTAGATCAAGCTGCAATTAATTAATAATTATTAATTAACCCAGGTAGAAGTGGACGTTAATTAACGAAAGGTTGTTAATCAACATCCTGATGATAGGAAGGTTAATTAATTAGTGAAATGTATAATTAACGTCAGTGATGGGAAAATAATGATAGTGACGAAGTGTCAGTCAATTAGCATTAAAGATAGTTAGTGTAATTTTATTAAAGTTTCTTAGTTTTTAGGTGTGTACATTTTCCCCTCTTTGGGGTGGTGTAAGTGACACCACTTCAAAGATAGTAGAAAAGTACAAACAAATAATTTTTTTTGAAGAAATAGAAGAAAAAATACTAGAATGAAGGATGCCCCCTCGAGTGTCGATGGGGTGATGAAAGAGGTCGATTGACATCGAAAAGATGAAAGAACATAATAGAAGAAGTAGAAGAATTGATCCCTATTTCCCCAAGTTTCTTTTGAAGAAAAGTGTTGATAGAAGGAGAGTGATATGGAAGAAAAATGAAGATGAAAAGAGATGGATATAGCTATCATCTTGCTGATGTAAAAACCAACTTTATTTCATCATTTTTCTTATGATCAACGTCATCAGTCCTTATTAAAAAGAATGAACAAAAGTGTAGTATGACATGAAAATCCATATACGAACAAATGTCCATAGCCAAAAAACACAAACTCCATGCAACATACAAAATGAAATGTAATACAAGAAAGTAAAATATTCTTAACTCCCTACAACATACATAATGCAATGCAATACGAGAAAGTAAACAAGCTAACCTAATAGAGAAACATAATGCAATGTTTTTGTTATCAAGATTTGATTCTGACCTATGTGAATTAACGACAAGGGTTAAAAGATGGTGCCCCAAGAAAGGATACATGCAAGGGGAATAATGGAGGACACTTGGGTCCTATGAAAAGTAATCGTGCACTATGAAACAGTACCAAGCAACTCATTGTGCCCTAGAGTACAGACATAGTAAGAAAACCAACTTTGTTAATGGAGGTAGATCAATATGATCTACGAGTCACGCACGAGAACATGGTAGAACCAAAGAGTGACATTTTGTAGGATGATTTTTATTGTTTTTTATTTTTTTGAAACATATTTGAATTTTTTTGGATTTTCTGAAATTTTTCTGAAGCTATGTACAGGAAGACAAAGAAGTGTGGATGCCCCCAATGATAGATGGGATGTACAAGGGTAGAATGCCACGCGTATGCACAAGAAAGTGAAGATGTGAAAATGCCCCAGTGATTAGGTGGGAGTATTCAAAGGAAAAATCTTCATACGCTGAAGGGGGATCAAGGCCAATATAAAATAGGTTCAATCATGAGGGAGTAAGGATTCCCCCAACATAAGTTGGCCAAGAAACACATGATAGAAAGGAAGTAGAAAATTGTTTTATTAAAAGGGTACAAAAGTGTTTGCAAACATGGAAAAGAGGAAATCCTATACACATGGATGTTCTAAATGATTCCAAAGAACAAAGGATGCTATGAAAATATTTAGAAGGTGGTCGATGAAAAATTGATTAGCCCAAGGCACAAATCATGAGACAAGACATGCACTAAAGAAAGAGTTTGAACAAGGTCCAAAAAGTAACACTTGGTAACATACTAATCATGTTTTCTCATAGAGATCCAGTGTGTGCACATGGAAATTAATTACCTCTTGAAGGGAAGAGTTGATAGACATTAAGTGAAGACACTATCCATTGTGTAGGAATGATTTAGTTTTGAAAGGTGATTTGTGAATGGAGGGTGGAAGGAGAGTCATACATTGCTCCACTGCCAGCCAGATGTCATAGCCCCGATGGAGATGCATTTGATTCTAATCACAACATTTCTCTACTGCCAGTCAGCGTCCATAGCCCTGGTAGAGATTATTGGAAATACCCCAAGAGAGAATTATATATCAATTCACTTTTTCTTTTAGATTTTTTATTGATTGTTTTGATTTTTTTTCTTTCTAAAAACTTATTTCAGCTCTCTTTTTTTGAGAAGGGGTTAAGAACCACAAATGGCTTGATGGAAGGATATGGAAGTGATTGTGATGATGACATTGGCTAGTGTCAACAAATATATCCAAAATTTCTTTGCAACAAGTTTATTAAATGTGAATTGTGATAGGATCTCTAAGAGGTCAGTCATTCTTTAATTTACCAAGGTGATAAAAGACCAGGGTCAAATAGATACCATAGAGATAAATGTCACAAAATGTGTGTGAATAGGCTAACCAAAATAACATTGAAGGGATGAAAATGGTGGATGACTTGTAGAGGAATATGAAAGAAAGGGAAGAAAGAACATCCATATGTATACGCAATACCTGATTGCAATGTTTGATCTTTGTACCTTTGATTTTGTTTTTGTAATGTTTTAATGTTTTCTCATTTTTTTGTATTTTTGAACTATTTTATGATTTTTTTTATTTTTTGATGGTTATCGAAATGAAACATGTCACTCTTTGTGATAGGATCCAACAACGATGTTCAATTTCCTTGATAAGAGAGACTAAGCGCGTGTTTTCTTATCAAGTGTAATATTATCCCCGATCTCAATGATCATGGTGAGCTCACACTCAAAAAATGATTGTGATTTGTTTTGAAACATGGGTTTCATATGTGGGAGCTTGAGTTCCCTATCCATAGGTTTCTGCACTTTGTGCCATACTTGATGGGTGCGTTGGTGTGCATTCAAAAATCACGTTTGATTTTGGATTTTATGATTGTTTGAGTTGTTGGAAGATTTGGATCTCTTCATCATTTTTATATTAGCTTGATAAAGAACCTGTTTAGGTTTCTTATAAGCTAATGCATGACTTGTTTGATCCCGAGAAGTGGGAGAAGAATGTGGACGTTTAGAATTGATGGGATAAATGATGGAAGACTTTCCACAATCATTGATAGAAGAATAATGTGATGGATGAAAAGGACATGGTCCAAGAATTGAAGAAGAGGGCTACCAGAAGGTGAGCCACATGAATAGAAGATGAAGGGCTACTAGGATGTGGCCCAAGAATAGAATAATAAGGGATAATAGGATGTGACCCATAGATGGAAGATGATTGGCTACTATGATGTGGCCCAAGAATAGAAGATGATGGGCTACCTAGGGTGACCCATACATAGAAGACAAGGGGCTAGTTGGACATGCCCCAAGAATAGAAGATAGTGGACTACTCAAAAATGTCCCACAAATAGCAGAGGGAGGGCTACTAGAAGGTGACCCACACCTAGATGAAGATGAAGGGATACTTGGCATTGACCCCATAAGAGATTGTGATTGAGGAATTGTGATAGAAAAAGAGTGATTGGGTGATGAGAAGATAGGCCATGGATCAATGCAAGACCCAAGAGTTTCATCACGTAATGAAGAATGTGAAGATGGAAGAATAAGAGGAGGATCAAGTTGCATGATCTGAGGCTCTTCCTCTATTTCTTGATAAAAGGAATCAACCTTTTCCTCACAATACATAGATGCATCAAAGTCTAAAGAGAATCCTTGCTCATAACTTGTTAGAGGGATATCTTCATGTGCCCCTATAAAGGCCATGATTTCTCCTTCATTCTGAAAGAAATCAATTGGTATGGGTTGTTGATCGACCACAGGGGTTTGATTGGATGAAAAAGGGCCAACTAGTGTGAAATATTGAGAATATGTTTGATGATGATTGATAGAAGAAGGTGACATGGGGGATGAAGTAGACATGGAGCTAGATGTCTCATGAGTAGAAGAAGGTCGGTGTGGACCTACCTATACGATGGTATATCATCTGTAAACTAGTAGGATTAAGTCCAAAGTTTGGATATTGCCACGTAAGAGTTGATTTAGACGTTTGACTAGAAGGAATTTGAGTCACATGAATCTTCAAAGAAGGAAGAATTTGTGGGGGTGATTGATGAAGAAGGTCCTGCAAAGAAGGGGAGGACCGTGATTCAAGAATCACATTAGATGAATAATAACAAGTATCCTGTGAAGAAAGAGAGGACCGCGATTCAAGAATTGTATTAGATGTTTGATTGGAGGGATTTGGAGTCACACGTATCTTCAAAGGAAGAAGACATCATTGAGGTGACTGATAAAAGGGTCCTGTGAAGAAGGGAATACCGCGACATAGGATTCATGTTAAATGGATGATGAAGAGGGTCCTATGAAGATAGGGAGGACCACAACGTAGGAGTCACATTAGATTGATGATGAAGAGGGTCCTGTGAAGATAGGGAGGACCACAACTCAAAATTCAAATTAGAAGTTTGATAGTGGAGGCCCTACAAAGATAGAGTGGACCATGACTCAAAAGTCAAGAAGGCCCTGGAAGAAAGGGAGGACCACAACATAGGAGTCAAATTAAATGAATGATGGGGAGAATTTGTGGTGACAAAAATCTTTAGAGGAGGAGAAATCATTTAGGTGACTGATTATTCCTTAGGAAGAAGGTTGATTGGATGAAGTTCAGGAGACTGAGGAGAATCTGAATAATAGTTTGGATCAGAATAATCAGGAGAATTAGAAGAATCAAATGAATAGTTTGGATTAGAAGCCTCTGAATCAGAAGGAATGTTTGGATTAGAAACAGAAGAATCATACCACCGACTATGAGATGAAGATGGGGAAAGGCGTAGCCGGATGGGTTCTCTAGTGAAGAACCAAATGAGGTTTAGTCATGATGGGCATCTTTTGATGTGAACACCAAAACTTTGATTCTTTATTGTCGTATGTATAAGGGACCTTGTGATAATCAGTCATTGTTGGGTTCAAAGTCCTAGACCTAGATTGTATGATCAAACTTCTTCAAAGTGAAGAAGGTTTCATGTTGATTTGGGCAACATAACGACAACCAACTAGACATTTCGTAAAGATGGGGATGCTTGTGTGATTTTCCAAAAGGGATCTAAGGAAAACATACATCATGATAATGTAATTTCAATAATCCAACAAGGTTTATAAAACAAGTTACAAGTGCAAAGAATCAAAGGCTCAAAATGATTGTCCTTAGAAATATAAGTCTATAAGGTGAACGATCATGTAAGGAACAATCATGCAAGCTCAAAACACAAATCCAATCAAACTTAAGTGATAAATGATGACCAAATAATAATGAATGATAAAGAATCAATGGGTCAAAGTGATTATCCTAAATGGATAAGTCAAAATGATGAATAATCATAAGACACAATCACACAAGGTTTGTTTTAAACCAATCAATCAATGAATTACTTCCTAAGTGTTTCCAAATGGTAGTTTTGACATTTTAAGATGATCAACGAAATGTCACCACTTATGTCAAGTTCAAAATGAACAAGGTGTAAGTAATAACAAGAGGTTGATATGATTTCCAATCAAATTATACTTAAAACAAGTTCAAATCCAAGCAAGACCTATATCTCAAAAAGTGGAGGTTACGAATATGAACAACACAACAATACCACTAAGATATGTTAACCAAAATTTACGGAAAAGTAAGGTATTAGTATCAAAATAATATTATTACGACACGCACAAGGTAACAACAACACCTTTCAAAATCGAGGTAATGTTTGAAATCAAACCAAGGCTAAAGTATACCAAGGAATTGTTAAGATGCACGTAGCGTAACGTTACAATCTAGACACTTAGGTCAAGTTTGTAAGAAACAAGACGTAAGTATCAAAATTGGTACGATACGATACAAGAAATGTAACACTTCAAAGGAGAATCAAGTGAAGAATCAAGCCTAACTAAAATGATGATCTTGACTTGGGTATCAAGATCAAATGGCTATCAAGATATGAAAATGTACCAACACACTTTCAACGTTTACCATCCAGTCTCAAGAAAGGACGAATGTAAATGGGTGCAAAAGTGGTGGACATGATCGATTGATAACACATGTATGGTTTCTCTCCTTTTGATCAACAAAGTGTCAAAATAAATAAAAGGAAGTAGATCAAGTGGGGTTGAAAAGTGTTTGGCCTCACTTCAACAGAGTTTTGCCTCGCCTTATGGCGAGTGAAAAACTAAGTAAAAGTAATGCTTCACAAATTTCATGGTGAATGACGCATAGTTTGAACTTTGATGAACTCTCCCTTTGTTCGATAAACAAAGTTTCAACTCCAAAAAAATTCTCCCTTTGCAAAATCTCTCAATAACAATTGGTTTGGTACAAACAAGTTGGCTCCAAGTCAAGATAGCTTCCTAGGTGGTTTGCTCAACTAGGTGTCACAAGTTATCTAATGCGAGCTCGATTTACCAAGAAAGTCACACTGACTAGTCTTGGAGTATCTCGGATTTACTTTACCCCCTTCAAGTACAGTGAGAAATTAATGCATTCATCATGTACTCTCACTGGGGTCATGATACAGATAACTTTGACTCTAACTCACAAAGGTAAAATTAGTCAAGTAGGTGTGCGGAGCACTTCCCATTTCGTCCACAAGGTTCCCTCTTGCGTGGACTACTTTGGGGTTCCTAGGACCACCCCCATTGTTATAGCTTAAGGCTTATGCCAAAGGGGTTATGTCCTAGTTTTAAGTGGACGGGGTGTACCCTTATCCAAACCTGCATATACAATGTGATGAATGTGGTGTGTTTTTTTATCTTTTAGACTTAATGTGGTTTTTGTCACACACCGTTTGGAAACCTGCAACACATGTGTAATTAGAAAGTTTGTTTCGATTCTCCTTTCTTTGGCAAAATTTTTAGGTCCTGCACATGAAGATTTTAGTAGTTTTCCACAAAAAAAAGAGGATAAGATGTTT
Organism: Taxus chinensis; assembly: GCA_019776745.2. NCBI lineage: Eukaryota > Viridiplantae > Streptophyta > Pinopsida > Cupressales > Taxaceae > Taxus > Taxus chinensis. Next base: position 114,451 of record JAHRHJ020003525.1, on the reverse strand, counting down.
TTCTGATTCTCAAGATTGTCCTAAGACACAAGAGAAGAGCATACGCAATGTAGAATCCAACTATTTAACTAACAATGGAAAAACACTTATATTAAATGCACAATTTGATCATTTTAGCCAATTTGAAGTTCATTCAATTAATAAAAATTTGAATGATATGTTTTTGAAAGAATGGAAAAGGTGTAGAATCATTTCGTATTACCAAGATCACCTAAAAGGTGCGAGGGAAGAGCATACGTGATCCTAGCCTCATAAACCAAAATGCAAAATTCATTAACTTTAATCAAGAAAGATTAGCACAAAACATGATCAAATATACTCTACAAATCAATAATTGGCCTTTAGAAAAACCCTGCAAGGTGTTAGAAAAGAATACCAAAGTTTCTTTTGATTCTCAAGATCACCAAAAGGCGCAAGAGAAGAGCATACACAAAATTTGATCTAACTAAGTAAAAAAATGGAAAAACAACATTCATTAAAGAATTTAAATGTGTTAGAAAAATATCCATAATCATATCCATTTCTGATTCTCAAGGTCACTCGAAAGCACAAGAGAAGAGCATACATGGCGTTGATCAAAAGTGAATCTAGCATGCAACGAAAATGACTAGTTTTATAATAAATGAAAACCCTACACTTTTTGTAAGTATAAATCCTGAATTTATGTTTTCATTGCATATTTCACTTCAATACCTTTCCAACACAAAAAAAGAGTCGTTTCGAGTTTGGGAGAAAAAGTTATGGCCTTCGGAAGATGGGTTATGCATATGCTCTTATGCTCATGAGTATGCACTTAACATGTACTCAAAAAATGTCAAAAAAACGTCCCTTAATCTGTAAAAAGGTCAAATTTTTCCAACCAAGATTCAATTTTGAGAGTAACCCATATCATTAATACATGCAAAGAAGACTCAAACACTATCAAACATTAACATTCATGATCAAAAATTTAAGATTTTCAAGAAATTGACAAAACTAACATGTAGAATGATGAAAAAGTAAGCTCTAAAAATGCAAACATGGAGAAATCTTGAAATTTTCTCACTAAGATTCAATTTTGACAGAAAACCCACCACATTAATATGTAAATAGAAGACTCAACACTATCAAACACTAACCTACATGCTCAATAATTTAATATTTTCAAGAAATTGATAAAACTAGCATGTAGAATGTTAAAAAATGAAGCTCTAAACATGAAAACATAGAGAAATCTTGACTTTTTCCCATCAAGATCTAATTTTAACAGTAACCCACCACATTAATATGTAAATAGAAGACTCAACACTATCAAAAACTAACCTACATGCTCAATAATTTAAAATTTTCAAGAAATTGACAAAACTAGCATATAGAATGTTAAAAATGAAGCTCTAAACATGAAAACATGGAGAAATTAATTGTAAATTTTTCCCATCATGATGCTCAAAAATTTAACTTCAAGAAATTGACATACATGTAGAATGTTAAAAATGAAGCTCTAAACACATGGAGAAACTAAATTTTTCCCATCAACAAAACAAGTTAAGAAAAATAAGTTATGTCAATATATGTAAAAAAGAGGGTTAGTAACAAAATTGAAACTTAACTACAAAAACTTGAAATTAAGTGCCAATGGGTTAAGTCCCACCAAGCATGCCAAATGTGTCATGTTAGTTAACTAAGCTATAAATTAAACTAAAACAATCTACATTATTTCTAAAAGAAATTAACTAAACATGAACCATCATGATAAGAACTTAAAGAGACTAAACATTATTAACATGCATATAAACTTGAATAAAACCAAACTAACATGCTAACAAGCTAAATCTCTATTCTCTATGATTGCTAAATTAAACTATGAACCTATGAAGAACATAAGAAATCAAATGTGGTTGGTGGTGATCTCAAGAATTGAGAATGGAATCTCACCAAGAATGGCTACAAGGCCATTTTGGATCTTCCCATATTACTCAAATTTGAGTGAAAGGATGTAAGATGGAGAAGCTATTTCCAACAATGGAGAATGGATCAAGATCAAAATGCCTATAGTTTTCACTATTCAAAGCATGGTGTGTGAAGAAAGGTAAGAATGAGTGTTCTTTATATAGCTTACCTCAAGAGGCAAGGCTAGCAAATTGATGAATGTGGGATAAAGGTAAAACAAGATTAGGAATGGATAAGGTTGCTTTATAAAAGGTAATCTTGATTTAGAAGAGTTTAATTTGTCATTAGTAAGTCATGGGAGTTGGGGGATGTTTTAATTAATCAAAGGTGATTAATTAATAGGTAGAGGTAAGCTTATAGAAGCTAATTAGAGGAAAATTAGTATGATTTGTGGGATGTAAGAGAGGAATTTGATCCAATAAATGGTGATTTATTGATTTAGATTAGCGGAATAATTAATTAACCCAGGTAGAAGTGGATGTTAATTAATGAAATTTTGTTAATCAGAATCCTAAGCGATAAGAAGGCTAATTAATTAGTCAAGTGTAATTAATTAACTAGAATTTATTGATTTAGATTAACCGACGTAATTAATTAATAATAATTAATTAACCCAAGTAGAAGCAGACGTTAATTAATGAAAGGTCGTTAATCAGTATCCTGAGTGATAGGAAGGTTAATTAATTAGCAAAATATAATTAATTAATGGGAATAGAAGAAATATGGTGGTTTATTGATGCAGTGTCGTCAATTAACAAGAAAAGGTATAGTTAGTGCAATTTAAGTATTAAAATTTTGTAAGTAGATTTTAGGTGTCTACACCCCTAAAGAGGAGGGAAGTCATCTCTCCGAAAAACTTAAGGTGGAGTTTGGAAAGAGCTAGAGCCTTGGCAACAATAATTCCTCAAGTCATAAGAAAGGAAGGAGGTATGTGGATTGGCATGAGAACTAGGCCCCCTCTTCTTCTCACACCTATGTCTCCATGGAAAAATGTGGAAACTCAGGATCCTCCATAATTTGAAAGGTGGTGGTAGGAAATAGAGGCTGGATATGGGTTTAGCACCTCAACTGAAGATACCTAGGAAATTCAGTTTCATATTTTTGATTTAAGATAAAAAAAAATACAATCCAGGATATATGACCCCACTTTTGGTGTATAGAGGTTTACAAGAGGACTTGCTTGAAGTAAGTGTGGGGGAAATTATAAGGTCAAAATATTCCTCAATTTGTGTAAATAATAGCTTCATATTGTCAACTTCTTGATTAAGTTAATTGCATTTAATAACTTTCCTTTGATCTGATATAAGTTCAAGAAATGATTGTCTAGATTTTATTGATTAACTTCAAGTGTTCCAAAATACTCTTTTATCCTCTAACAAAGGACATGGAAAATGTCAAATTTTGAATGAACATGTCATAATCTACATGGAATAATGGGTTTTGGCATAATCAACATTTTAGACGAGTTGGTGATTCATGGAATCTGTACAGGCTTAGCTCTAGAAGAAACGAAGATAGCTTTGGAACCTCAGTAGATAGTTTCATAAGTTACCCCCTTTGGTTCTGGAACTCATTCAAAGAGTTTCAAAATCAAAGGGATGAATTCTTAATCTTGTAAAAATGGATTAAAGGGGTAAATCATGTACTCCTCAGATTGAAACAACACTGGTTGTTCACTAATCTCCTAAAATACCAAATATAGACAAATATTCATTTGTATGACTATCAGTTGTATATCAGAATTTTCTCTTAGTCTCATGGCTATTTTGGATATGATCAGATTGGTTTAGATTTAGGCTTAAAATAGTATAATATATTAATAATATATTTTTTGATGTAAGCTCTAGATAGGTGGGAAGGATATAAAAAAACTTCCCTAACTCTGTTAAGGGGATCCAAATAGATAGATAGCAGAACCCTGTCATTTGTATACCAGATTTGTGAAAGACTTGATTATTTGAAGATTCAATAAGATATAGCCATCTGATTTGAGAGAACCAAATCGTGTTTGATTCCTAATCTAAGGTGGAGCAAGGGTCAACTCCTCTGTTTGTTGTATGTTTCTCTTTTCAAGTATTCTTTGCAAATTCTCTAATTATGTAATTTTCCATTTTAGTAAATTCTATTCCATTATTGTGTTTTGAATTTTATGTTGTTCCTACATGTTATTATAGTTTGTGTTTATTTCATTTCATGCAATTCTCCTTTAATCAATATTGGTTAGTGTGTTTGATTGATTCAAGTGTGTTTGATTTATGCAAGTGTGTTTGATTTCTACAAAGTGTGTTTGATTTCTACAAAGTGTGTTTATTTCCCACAAGTGTGATGCAATCTGATTTCAATAAGGCTTTGGCTGGAAACTCAAAACATTAGAAAACCCCCAAAAACAAATAGTCTCACACAATTACTAGTTTACTCAAAAACTTTAACTTATTGCATATAGCTTTAGACACCACCCCTGGTTTTGATATGACATCAACCTTTAGTTGATTAAATGAAGGGTATAATGACACCCATCACTCCTACATCACATTGATTGATCAATAATAATAAAATAGTTACAAAGTATCATAAATACCTCTTTGGCTCAAATTTGGTTCATAAGTGACCTTTTATTCTTCATGATGACATCATGTATGCCAACTACTTAACAAGGAGTGACCTCAAAGAAAATAGCTACAATTTCACATAAGAGGTCATATTTTGGAGCTTCCAAACCATAATTGAGACCTTACAACACCTAAGGAACCTATCAAACCAACTAGACCTCCTACAAATGCAAAATAAACTAAAAATGACTTAAGAGATTTTTAAATTTTTGAATAGACAAACTGTATGTAAGTACATATACTCACTCAAAAAAATGCACAATCTGTATGGGTAGTAAGAGTACTTAAAAATCAACCACACTATTATACTCGGGGAGATCAACCTCCTCATAAAACTTTGCACATATTTCATGTAAATGTTGGGTACATATAGTCTCCCTACAGGGTTTCTTCTCTATTTTGCAATAAATAAGAAGTATCAACCTAAAATCCACCTTACACCTTCATATCAGAGGTCTAAAATCTCTACCAATGGTCCCTATCAGTATTATTTACACTCATGCATGTAAGGAAATTCTCATACCCTCACAACCATGCATTCAAAGACATGTACCTACAACCATAAGCTTTACCAACATCTTCTCATGTAAATTGTATAAACACACAAAACATTACATTTCATTAATCAATAACAAATAAACTATATGTCTTCCTTTTCATGGCACAAACTTTTGAAATAAATCCTTATCATTCAAATTATGGATACAATGAACAACTATGATTAAGATTTCCTATATCACTGTTATGCATAGATTCTTGTCACAGTTGTAATGTTTGTATCAACAAGATTGTCAAACTCATAAAGTGGACAAGGTATATTGCTTCTAATATTGAAATCACTCCCCAAATATCCTCTATGTCTAGATGACTAAAAGATGAATTCTCCAATAAACTTCCATCTAGAAGGAAACCCCCAGATCATTCAATCATATACATTACATATCCAACCAACCCATTCTTAGAATAGAGAATGTACCTTTATACCTGTAGTCACATCAATTATACATCTATGTATTGAAAGAGAAGAGTTTAGAGATTTAATGTAAAACTCATGTCTATTCCATATGATAAGATTAAACATCTCAAAGACTTAAAGTGCAACACATATAGATTTCTTCTTCGTATACAAACTACTGAGTTTTTTACATTACAATATTACAAAAATGTAACACTTCTGGGTTACAATGTTATAATATTAAAAGGCTACAATATTACAAAAATGTACCACTTGTTGGTTAAAATGTTAAAATATTACAAGGCTACAATATTACGAAAGTACAACTTCTAGTTACAATATTACAATATTACAAGGCTACAATATTACAAAAATGTACCACTTATGGGTTACAATATTACAGTATTGCACTACAATAACAAAAATGTACCGCATAGTCCAAGATTACGAAAATTCATTCAAAAACTCATATTCTTCCTCGCATACTTCTTGAAAACCTTCACACATTAGGACATTATCTAGATAGAATGAGAGCATTTGTTTACATTTTGGACATTTATAATATATTCATCCAACTCTAACTAAATGTGACACATTAGACCACTTGCTTTAAGACTTCTGCACACCCCTCCATCATATAAGCTGCAAAACAAAAAACAAAAAAAACATATACCACCATTATCAGATACAAGATCACAAAATATACACATAATACAATAAAAGCTAAATGTGTAAAACTCAAAATGCACATAATACAACATTTAGCATTATTTTTCTTAAACATGATGAAGCACCATGAAACATTATTTGTCGTAATCATACTAAAACAAGACTGTGTAATCCACATAACAGTAAAAACCCTACACTTAACATTATTTGTCATAAAGACAAAAATAGCTTCAAGATGCATTTGATGTTCCAAAAGAGAGCCGGCGACGTGGAACGTGAATTTCGTTTCGAGGGGGTTGTCCTTGTGAATTCACGAAACACAAATTTAAGTGTTTTGAATTCCAATGAATAAGTCTTGTAATCACATTACATTCATACTCACCCAAACTCTCTGCTATAGCCTCACAACTTTCTCTAATTGTTATACCAGACCATTTCTATGTTTTCTTGAGTAGTTTCCTTCCATGAGTTGTGTCAGGAAATGTATACTCCTCGTACTCTTGAGCATCAATGTTTAAATCTGGAACCACGATCTCCTTTTGCTTCCTCTTTCGAGGTTTCCTGCTTGCACTGAACCATGGCCACAAATAGGTGGTAGAAGTCTCATTTGCACTACAATTTGGAATGAAATCAAATGGCAATGAACCAGAGTCATGTAAAAGCTTCTTAAATTTTTGCACACAGTCTCCAAAAGAAAAAAATTGTTCATCACTGTCTGGCACCACATCCAACAATGATTTCAAAAACTCTTTAGATTGACTGAGCACTTGCAATGCATTTCCATGGTTTCTAACATGTTTCTTAGGACTAAGGTATTGTGTTTCCTGCTGAATTCCTTCATCACCCTCAACTGTCACCAAAAATAAAATTCATTTAGTAATTGATAAATTGTTGATATATCAACCACTATTCATTCATAATAAATTATGTATTGTCAATGAAAATGTGGGGCTTCTCCGATGGAGCATCTTCAAGCACAACGCATTCAACTGCTTCTGCAACATGAACAATGTGGTCATCTACAATGACAACAATACTTTTAGAGGATGTACAATGAATTGTTCTGAGGATAACAATGGTACAAATAATTGAAATAATGAAATGAAAACATACACCCTCACCACTGAAATTTGGATCCCTAGTAGATGCACTACCCTCGTGTGTCCTCTCAAGTTGTGACACCTTCAAAACATGTTTGTAGGTGTTGCCTTTGGTAGCCCAAGGATAGTCACAAACATAAAAATTCAGGCCGAATCTCCAAACGAAATACCATCGGTCCTTGGATGTTTGACTTCTAACCATGTAAGACCCTTGAATAGTATGGTTTGCACAACAATCACTATCTGGTATTGCTTTGGCCCTCTCAGTGGCAATCACAATTTCCTTCTCCTTCTTGTAATTTGTTCAAGAAACCCGATACTTGCAACTTCCTCTTGTGTTTGTAATGGGGTTCAACTCGAAACACCAATGTGTACAATAACCAATCCATTCTCCTTGTGCATTTCTTTCTTCGATCGCACAAGTATCGGGTCTTCAAGAAACAATGGTAAGATTCTATGGATGCATTTGTATCCTGATTGGCATGGGTGAAGTTGCAGAAATTCTTTGACCACATAGTTACAAGCAGAAACAATAAAACCATTACAAATGACTTAAAAATTATTAAATCTACACATAGCTATGTAGTTAGCACTTACCAATACATTCTATCTTGCAGCCACGTCTTTCTGAAATACTCCATAAAGACAGTCTCCTCTTTGAACTCATCCATGAATTCGTCGATGAGGAAAAAGGTCATGTGCTCATTGTCGTTGATGGCACACATGATGTCACCTAGTCTCTGGAACATAACCACCCCACCTCCTTCTTTGCATATCTGTAAATAAATTTGTCATGTGACAATAAGTAATGCAAAACAACAAAAAGTAACCCAAGCATGTAAACGTTGTGTTACAAAAATGTAGAAAAAAAAACCTGTAAATAATCTTTAGCCAAGCCCTGTGCGAACATGTCATATGCATAACAAGACACGACAACCGAACACAACCCTGATACACAAATAACATTGTTAGGGATGTAAATTGTGTGTATTAAATTTATAGAAAAACCTATTAGTAAATTTATACTTTATAGCTTGTATTTCAGAAGCCGCATCATCCGTAATGAATGCATTGACATGCCAATCCATCCTTTTCCTTTTCCCCCTCACGTAGACTTCAGCAAGCCATGCATATATGTCATCCACTTTATTATGGGATGAAACTTCCCATGCAACAGGAACCCCAACCTCTTGCTCGTCAAAAACAAGAAGCGTGTACAATTGGTACTGATGCAAATGTGTACACAAAATTATTGTTAGTATGAGAATGACTTAGACAAATATATCCAAATATCAATTATGCATGGAAATGAGACAGCAATGTCCTTACCCCATATTTATTAGTTGAGAATGTGGAATCCATTGCAATGATGGAGTTGTGGGAATGACGAACCATCATTTCAAGCATCCACATTGTTTGAAGGCCCATAATGAAAGGAACATCAGTCCCAACCGGCCTTTGATAATAAAAAAAATGTATCCCTTTCTGTGACATGCCACATGTTGATACTAGTGTTATTGTGTTTGTGCTTTTGGGATTTAATGCTCTTCACTCTCCTCCATGCATTCAACATGTCTTTCCTAGTTAAGCACTCATCCATTTTATTGACAATCCTCACCAACTCCGGATCCGTGTAGTTCCTTTCCATAATGGTGTCAACAATATACCAGCAAGCAAAAGAGATTCAATGTATTGCTTACATTCAACTGATAAATTTGGAGCAAAACCACTTCATGGATCCAAGCTTGTGTCCTTTACACCATGGAAAAACTCACCATTCTTATCAACATGATACATATCATTGTATATGATATGTGCCACGTCTAGTGTACCAAACATAACCCTCACATTGAAATGGCACTGACATCCACGTTTTTTCTAAAACCTCCTAATTCTTTCACTAGTAGGTGGTTTGTTCCTATTGTCCTCAAGGCCATAAGCACACTGGTAGTTGAAACAAAAGGAAATACATACTGATATCAAGTACGGAATGTGAAAAAAGGCGGCACTAACATATGTGAGAACTATTCCTAAGGATGACCAAATGTAAAGTTAATATAAACAAACTTTTGATACATAATGGTAACATGTGGTGGTGTGTTTTCCTCCATAACAGGGTGGACCCTATTATGCTTGCATATGAATGTCGTCTCGAGAAGGCCTTCCCCTTTAATAAAGGCATCGAGTTGTGTTAGAGGGATTTTTGCACAAATATCCTTGTGACCATTGTCTTCCCCAATCGGTTTCCATTCAAGATCATCTTGAGAAAAATGTGGTTTCCCATTTCCCACATCCTGAACATCTAGGGAAAGCAATTGTTCGTACTTTGTCATTTGTGGCATCCTAAATAAAATGATGTAAACAACTTCATATAATAAATAACCATGGTATTTAACATATCAGTAAATGAAATGTTATACATAATATGTTATTTTTGAAAAACCTACTGTATGCAATGGAAAGTTGCAAAAGCTATGGAATGAGGCTAAATAACCTCAAATATTTGCTAACTCATCCATGCACCATGAGATAAGAGCTAAAAAAGAGTTAATCCTATACATGCATCATAACTTTGACAAAAACATCAAAACCTAGCATATAGACTACTCTCTACTCTTTAGATTACTTAATTAAGAAATTGAACCTAATAAGATCAACTTAGCAATCAAAGGGGTGATTAGTTGTTTATGGTTTTCAATCTTTCAAAAATGGAGTCTCACCATTAATGGCTTCAAGGCCAATGGTTCTCTCCATCTTACTCAAAACTTGGTTTAAGGATACAAATGGAGGTGTTAGCTCAACAATGGAGGAAGTAATCTTAAGATCAAATGTCTAATTAGCTTAAAGCTAATACAAATGAGATCCCAAATCTTTCTTAGGCTTGGTTTGGCTTTGTTTTATGTAAAGTTGTGTCTTTGAATGGGTAGGCTTAGCCTTGTATTTATAGTTTTTGGTTTGGAAGAATTGGAATTTGGCTGCATGTGGGACTAAAGCTCAAAAAGTACTTTTAGAATTAGATTAGGATAAACATCTTTTAGGCTTAGTTAATCTTGGTTTAGGCTAGTTAACTAGGATTTAGGCTAGTTAAACTTGATTAGCAAGTGATTAGAGACTCATTGAGAGTTGGGAGGGGTCTAGATAACCAATTATGACTAATATATAGCCTATGAAGCCAATAGAAGTGGTCTAGAGAGAACTAGGGAGGTTCTGAATGGTCAAAAGGAGGAATGTTTAGCTAATAAGAGAGATATTAGTAAAATAAGTTTATTATAGGAGGAATACGACTAATAAGGTGTCATAAATGGGAATCCGAGAATGGAGTAAAGAATGGGGAATTAACGAAGTGTCGTGAATCGGATGGATTGGATGAAATTCTAAGTGCAAGCATATATTAGGTGTCTACACTTACCACATAAACTATTTACATCCTACTTTCTCAAATGCTACAAGAAAATTCTTTAGATTCTACCAGAAACTTCTTGATGCAGGGGCATCATAAAGGAGATTCAAATTTTGAGAAAATGACATCTTGATCATGGTTAGGAAGGTCTAAGGTGGTCAAATGGAGTGGGTTTGAGTCATTTAGAAGTCCATTATAACTCATGACATTGTTGGGTAAGGGAGTCTAAATTTTAAAAATTCGGATAATATACTTTCCCTCCTATTTTGTAATTTGAAATTATAAGGGGTATAAAGAATATTCTTAGTCTATGTTTATAAGTTATTGGTCTAGGTATTTGAAAAGTTATGTTTAGTTTTTCAAGTCATGTTATGAAGATTCTTAGTATGTAAAAGGAGAAAAGAATGTAACTAGGTGTTAAAATGTGACTTTCAGTCATGACATATAGACATCAAATTAGTTAGGGTTCAAAGTATGGAGGTATTTGAAAGAGAAACTCCCTAAAGGAGAGTTATTTTTTCATTAGGATGGAATGGCTCGTGGATAAGAACCTGAGAAGACAATTTTTTAATAAAATACAGTTATAAACAAGAACTTTGGTTTACATATGAAAGGAAGATTGTTTTCTTGAGGAGTTAGATCATGAATGTAAGGAAAAATATCCAAGAAATGGTGTTAAATTTATGGTTGATGGCTTCTAAATTTTGGTAAGATGATGATCACTAGTTCTTAATGTCTCAAAATACATGATTGGCAAGTTTGTGTTTGAATTTGTTTGATGTGCATTGAAGGTTTTGTGCAAGTTTGAGTTTCTTAAAAAATGATTAATTGTTATTAGTGCAAATTACTTTAACCATATCAAATATTTCTCTTCTGTTAGAGTGGAAAACATCTCAGGGACAATGTATAGTTTTTTAAATGAAGATTTCAACCTTTTTTGAAATAAGAATCCTATGGTTGTATCATTGTTAATCACAATTCTATAGTTAAGACCAATGTTTGTAGATTATTGATTTAATTTTGAATAGTGATTTCTCAAGATCTAGGGAGAGATCATTTCATATTTTCTTGAAGTCAAGTGTATAGAAGTATAGTATTTATAAGGATCCTAAGTGCATAATTTCTAAGTTTCAAGAAAGAGTGTGAACCTCCTGTGAAAAAATCAAGAAATAACTTGTTGTGGTCCAATGAATAGTTGTTCAGTGATGTTATTAAGTAAAATATGTGGTGAAAAATCCTATTACTTAACAAGAAAATAATACTTTTCTTTGTGTTGGTAAAACTATTCATTACATGATTGTAACTATGTGATCATTCAGTCACGATAGTAGGAATATTGAATGAAGAGAAATTTCGCGTGCTTCTACAATCATACTTGTAAGGAAACCTTGTTGATAACCTCTAAATAAACCTTTGGGAAAAAAATTGTGCCATGAATCAAAGTATAACAAATGTTATAGCTAGTTGAAGACCTCTCAGGCTTGTACAGTTTGAGGCTAGGGTTTCTAAAGTAAAATTCAAATACCTCCTAAATGCACCACGGGAATTGGTTTAAATTTAGGAATAATGTCTGTTTAGATGTGGAGAAAGTGTTTGAAAATGAATTTGGTCAAAAGGAGTAAATTTATGTGAGTTATACTTGACAGTTTGAAGGAAGGGTATTACATAGTTTTGCAGAGTAAGGGAATAGAGTCATTTTACAAGGAAAGTAGGTGATAGAAGAAAGGTATTTTCTTGAAAATTTTTAGAAACCTATAAGTTTATAATGGGTGCTAATTTAACCACTGATTGTGTCTTATAACCTTCTACACTCTGAGTACAGCTTGATAGTCACTTTGGGAAAACCTAGTAAGGGTTTATTATCAAGATTGCAAAAGATGAAGTGTCATGAGTTGTGTGTTAAATCAAGTTCTGATAATTTAGGAGCATGTTGGTATGACTGAATATGAACTAAATGATCTTAGATAATTTTATGGGATTCCTTAGAACACTCTAAGCATGATTTAAGCAAGAACTCGTGTTTTAAGGTTTAGTGCATAGTTTTGACAAAAGAGGTAGAAGTGAGTATTTTGACTATCTTAAATGTCTTGTATAATGAGGCTAATTGTGTTATGAGTGGTGCATCAGGGGATAATGATGAGGAATTTTGATAAAGAGAAAACAAGAAAGGTTACTTGATATTGCCAAGAATTGTCAAGAAGGGTCTTATGAGGGCATTTGAAGACAATGATGAAAAGGTAAGATTAAGCATTGCAAATGTATTTGAGTGAATGATATAGCATCCTAGGAAGGTAAAGGACACAAATGAAGTGAATATTGAATTCTATCCAAGACATATGTTTGGGATGGGTCTATGCAGAAACATTTACAACTATAGAATATCAAATCCAAAACATTTAAATACGAATCTAACAATCCCCACAAAATCTACAGCAGTGGAAGTATAAACAAGAATAATCTAAATCACACAAAAGTACACACACATAACATAGCATGTACCATGGTTCACCCAATGTGGGATACGTCCACCAAAGATAGAAATATCATATATATAATATAACAAGAGATTACAAACCAACTCTTATGCACAAGAGTGCATGTATCTCTACAAGAGTATCTCCTCCTCCCAGATCTCCAATCGGATCTACTTGAACATGGATCTCCATGACCACCTATGTCACTACAACTCTAGCTGCCTCCAATAAACCACCACCACCACCTATGTCTCTCCAAATCTCTAGCTGGATCTACCTGAGTTCACTACAATGTGCCTCTAAAATACCACCACATCTCACATACCTGAAGCTACCCTACATCTTCCACTGTGCAACCAAGCTCTCACTGTAATGTGAATCTGAAAACAAGACCTCTAGAAGGGTCTACCAATGTGTAACCGTAACCGTGCACCAAGAAGTAAGTATCTTCATCATCACTGCATCAACCTGTGCAAACATGAAGAAAACTTCCTCTACAATACTAGATTCATATGGATCAACAATACATCATGATCTCATGGATCTGTAATACAATATCTCACAACATGTGGATCTACAAGAATGAGCAATAACAAGATCTCACAACAACCTATGGATCTAACAAGAAGAAACACTAAGTTTTTTGCATACTATGCAAGCCATTACATGAGACTAAATAATACAAAGGAAATACAGTAGAAGATAATACCATCTTCTCACCAACAGTGTACCTACAATTTCCTTTTGTTCATCTTCTCTCTATGAAAGCTCATGTCTTCATGTCAATCTAATTTTTCTTTTTCTTCTTCTTCTTCATCCTTTCAACCAAGGATAAGCTCAATTCTTCTCTTTTCTTATTCCTTTTATTCTAACCCTAGTTTTCTATGCTTATATAAGCTTAGACAAACTTAGGGCACCTTAGCCATGCAATTACAATCTTTAAATCAGCTTTAAAACAAAAGCTAGATTAAATTTCCATGAGTTAAATATAAACTTCGTGCACAGGTAACCGGTGCCAGTTACGCTGGTGCTGACCGGCGAAGGCTACCCTGACTAGCGTCGGTTACTGAGTAAACCAGCAAGGTGTAAATCATGTTAACTATGAAGCAATTCAGCTCCACAATCCTAACACCATAAACCAAATTGGCTATTTTTTTTACCAAGAACATTTTGGACAAGAAGTGAAAAGAAGGTAACAAGAATAAGTTTAGATCAATTTCTTGAATTCAAAGATAATGATGATTATGAGAGCTTGAATAGGGAAGAGAGAACAGGGTTGCATATGAGTTTAAGCTTAAATAATGTATAAAGGAAAGAAAATTACTTGCTAGATTCAAAGACATGTTATTGTACACCTGAAATTTAATGAAAGAAGTGGATAGTGTGTTCTTGTTTTGATGATTAGTTGAATTTGTTATGATTCTCTTAGAAGTTATAGGTAACCTAAGAAGCAACAAGTTGGAAAATAGTAAGAAAGGATATTTGAGGTGAAAGGACCTTATGGGGAGCGGAAAAAAAGTTATGAATTAGTGGATGTAAGGTGTACTTAAGGTTGGAATAGAGTATCAATGATGAAGACTTAAAAATGACTTCTAAATCTGTAGGTAAGCCTAGAGGAGCCTTAGGAAATGAGGAAAAAGGTGTTTGGAGGGATGGAGCAAGAGATAGAGCTAGAAAATATGTACAAAGCATAACAAGGGTAATGGGTATGTGAAACTTATTTTACATTTGCATAAAAGTGGATTTTTTTCTCTATACATAGGTGATTTGACCATAACCAAGGGCAATTGGGAGAAATTGGAAAAAACAGTAAAGGGAGTATAAAAGAAAATGGGTGTAGAGTTACTTGATGAAAATTTGTAGGGTGATTGTTGCATTTAATTGGTCCTCAAAGAGTTTACCATTGAGACTAGATTAAGAGGAATGTGTGTTTAATATGGTCCTCAAAAATGCAAATTTAAAGGGCTAGAAGGAAGTAAGAGGGCATAAAATGACTTTGAACAGAAGATAATTAGATTGGTTACCAACACTTAAGGATTGTGATGTATTTGGGTTGGAATTGTCTGATGTAAATATGGTCGATTAGTGATCATTTTTGATTTGATGGGTTTAACGTGATTGATGATTAGGGGTTTCAGGAGCAAGCCACCAACTTGTATTCAATACATCACCCTAACAAGACAAGTATTTTTTCAATGTTAGCTGATATGTCACAATGTTATACCAATACAACATTGACCATATGTACAAAGGTACAATGATAATAGACTACACTTCGTGAAGTAACGTAGAGTAAGAAGTTGGGCGGGATCGGAAATCGAGGGTGTTCGCGTGAACACCCCTTTCACGTGAACCCTCTTCACCTGAACTACCACATAGGACAAAGAAAATAGTTCACGCGAATGGGGGTTCGCGCGAACACCCCTTCGCGCGAACCCCTCGAATTCAAATAATTTTGGCAGCAAAGAGTTATATATAGATATTTATATAGTTTTGGGCGGTAGATTTAGGGTTTAGGGGGGTTCAGGCAAAGGGGGGTTCACGCGAACCCCCTTCACACCAACCCCCTTCACGCGAACCCCCCTATGTGGCACCTATGTGGCACATTTTGGCGCCAAATCCATTAGGAGGATAATTTTATGCCAAAATGTGCCACTTAGGTGCCACGTAATTAGGGTTAACGAATGAATAAAATTACAAAATTTTAACACAAAAAATAGAATTTTATTAGCTTTCTAAAAATATAATTTTCATTTTTTTAAAATATGTTTTACTATTTATTTTTTATATTTTGCTAACATATGGTATTTTAGGACAATCGATCGTACACAATCAACCCAATTTGAAAAATAGCAAAAAATATCAAAAGAATTTGAAAAAATTAAAATTACTATTTATTGAAGTCTTCTTCTTACCTGTGAAAAAAAAATCAATTTCGATATAAATCTTAAAAGTTATTGGCATAAAAATTTGTACGCCATTTATTTGAAAATATTTTTACTAAATAATTAATTAAAAAATATATATAAGTCCAAAAAATATGAAAATTTGACAACTCACCTCAAAATTCAAATCTTGAACATATATCTAAAATTTCATAGTGATAAAAATAAATTTTCATTCAAAAAAACCACCTGTGGGACAGTCATTGGAGATCTTTTATAACATAAGAAACAACGTATGAATAAAATTAAGAATCAAGACCATTTTAATTTTTTTTTTAAAAAAAAAAATTACCTGTATTCTACACTCTAAGCAAAACATTTTGTTATTTTGTGGAATTTCATGAATGTGTACGGTTTTATGGCTATTACCTTTAGAAAATCAATGAAACTGAAAATTCATGTTTATAATGGTACAAAACATACCAAAAAGTGGGACATTTTATTGTGCTTTTATTGGGTTGCCACTCTTGGCTCACCACCTATGTACTACTGTGTGGTTGACTAGCAAGTGATCTTGGGGAGTGCAATCTCCTTTCCCAATAGCTTGATATGCGGGCAAAAGGTTATCTAGACTAGGATATACAAGCTCACTAGGGGAGTACCTTATATACCTTGCCGTACATGGGGCCCAAGTTTGTGTTGCAAGGATGTTGTCTAAGGCCTAGGTTTTGGGACATGGAATCCCCTCACTTCACACCGCTCTTAGAACAAGAAAGTGCTTAGCTAATAATGACAACTCTCCAATAATTTATATACCCTGCCAGAACACGGGGTGTGTCTACATGCATGGAGGTGAATTTCATGGTCACGAGACTCCTAGGAATACGGTAAGTGCGTGGATGTCACTTCCATGTCACGTTGCCACTAAAAAAGAAAAATGGATAGGCTATCCACTTTTGATCCTCAAGATCATCCTAAAACACAAGAGGAGAGCATGCATGATTTAATCTTTGGAATAAACAAACAACGATACAAAACACACAATAAAGATGATGCAATGTAATATAATTCAACGATAAAGATTTTTTGATTGGGTCTTCAAGAGGAAGCCATGTAAAACAAAGCTTAGTAATTTGATTTATAAACCCAAATGTCTTGGACCGATCATCCTACAAAGCAAATGGTTTGTAGTTTGGAGCAAGAATAATATAACTCAATGTGTAGGTAAAATGACAATATCTAGCAAAAATTAAAACCATGGAATAAAGTATCATATAAACTACTAAATTAATGCTTTTATTGCATATGATACTAGGAGTGAAAAACTGTGGAATAAGAGCGCCATAGGAAACTAGTATTCAAAATTTGTGGTATACACAGGGTGTCACATTTGCACGTGTGGGAAAATGACACAAGTAGTGTAATAGAAACACTCGTGGCTACACACACATAATTTTTAAGGTTTGTGGTATACACACATTGTCATGTATACATTATGTGACAATGGTAATGCATGAAGATGTGTAATGGGATTTAGGTATGTGTGATTTTGATAAGGATGGTTGATTTATGACATTTTTCATTGCATTAAACATTTTAAACATAGTGATATGATGGTTGTGGTATACACACATAGTGTGGTATACATAAATGTTTGGATACTTCATTTTTTTCCAGCAATAGTCCACAAATTTTGCAAACAAGATTTCTACACTTTGAAGAATACAATTACATCAGTGATTACCATTTGTTGGCTCACCTACCTATGTACCAATGTGGAGGTCAGGTAGTAATTGATCTGGAAGGAGTGACCAATCTATTTTGCATTAGCTTGATATATCCAAAAGGTTTCTTAATAGGATATAAAGCAAATAGGGGGTACCTGATATTTGAGCACTATGTGGTGCCAAACATATTTAGCCATAGGATACTATGTTTATTTCTGGTGTTATATCGACATGGATTCCCCACACTTCATGCCGATTTTTAAAACAAGTAACGACTTAGCAACAACGTTATTCTACAAGTATTTGAAATTATGTGCCGGAATACATAGTGTATAACATTTGCATGTGTCATGTGACAACCATTGCAAACAAGTGTTATATGATAATTGTTATTCGAAATCTATGGATATCACACATTATGTCACATTTTTCCATACAACATAACGACGTAAACAACCTTATTGATAATAGGAAACTGTACGTAGTCCAAATTTTTGGTAGACATACAGGGTGTAACATTTGGGATGCATATGATACAAACACACAAACAAAGATATACAATATTGGTATCTCAAACATAAATATTATACATATGGTCTCAAGATGTGTATGCCCTACAAATGAAATCTTAGTAATATGATTTATGGACCCATTTTGGACTGATCATCCTACAATCCATATAGGTCAGTAGTTGGAGCAAGAATCATATAATTGAGTGTACATACTAAATGGGCCACATATTTAGCAATGAAAACCATGAATAAGGTAGCCTTTAAATTCTTAAATTTTTTTCCTACGAGTTTTTGAGCATCAATTTTAGGTTGTTTTTGTCTACTATAAATTTCCTAAATTTTTTAAAGATACCTTTTTATGTTTTTCATTCATGGCAGCCATGGTTTTCTAAGAAAATTATTGTAACAAAATTATAAACTAGGGTCGTAGAAGATTGCTGTACAAAACATAAAAATACGATAAAAAAAAATATGTGAAGACAAGTTTAAAATCAAAAAATTGCATGGCCTCATAGCAATTTTAAAATGTCTATCTATGAAGACAATTGTAGACACAGTTTTTTATCTCTCTTTTATGGTATACACACAGTGTGTATATCACAGTGTGTATATTGTTGTTGATACTATAATTATATTGATATTATAAGTATATCATGGTGTTTATATTACTTGTGTATTTTTATCTCTCTTCTGTGGTATACACATAGTGTGTATTGTTAGGTTTATTACATGTTAGTGCTCCACATGAGTGTATTAGTAAATAATAATTATGTGAGTAATTATTATCTTGTTATTGTACATAAGTATATGTTGTGTATATTGTTGTTATTTAAAGTTCAATGTATAACAATTGGATTTGTTGGGTGAGTTTCAACAACTCACGTAATTAGTTTTGACGGATATATTATGTTGTACGAGTTACGACAACTTCCTAAAATATAGGAAGTCCATATTTCATATATATGGATGTCATGGTAATGAAGTAAATCAATTGAAAATTGTTGAATATCATTCGTATCTATTTTTATGCTTTTGTGGTAATCAAATTAATATGTATATCACAATCCAAAATACCACATACATTGTGTATATAGGGTCACAATGTGTATATTGTTGTTGATACTATAAGTATATCATAATGTGTATATTGCTTGTGTATTTTTATCTCTCTTATATGGTATACACACACATTATGTATATCACAATCCAAAACACCACACACAATCTCACAGTGTGTATATTGACCATTGATACTTATAAATATATCACAGTGTGTATGTTGCTTGTGTATTTTTATCTCTTCTGTGGTATACACACAATGTGAATATCACAATCCAAAATACCACACACTATTGTGTATCATAGTGTGTACCATTGTATGTTGACACTATAAGTATATTGATACTATAAGTATATCACAATGTGTATATTGCTTGTGTATTTTTATCTCTCTTCTATGTTATACACACAATGTGTATATCAATGTGTATATTGCTATTGATACTGTAAGTACGTGTTTTCCTCTATAAAAAACTTCACAAATCTATAGAACAGAATAATAATAATAAATGTCTATCTGTGAACAACTTTAAAATCTGAAAATCGCATAGCACCTGAATGTTTTTTTTAAGATCTAATGCTTCTCCCCAATTCTGCGTAGTGGACCTTCTCACCAATTCTCCCAAAATCCTATGAATAAAGTTGCAGAGTTCGTAGTTTTGGCACCAAATGCATGTTTTGTTCCTTGTTTGATCGGGTATATCGTATGGGGCAAGTAAGCTTTGCATTAAATGTTTCCAACTTCAAACTTCGAACGTCCTTTCCTCAACACATCATTTGTCTACTTGTATATGCCTTCGAATCAGCCTCAGGAATGGAGTTTCGTGACTATTTCAGAAAAATGGTGACTAGGTTGACAGACTGGACGCCACGGAGGTGGATGCGGGTCCCACAGACAACTATGCATGTATGCCATCAGTATGACAACTTATGGTCATTAATATGGGGGCCATGTGATACAAATCACTTCTATATGTTTGACTCCTTTTTATTTGTTCCATATTGCTAATTGCTAATTGTTGTTGTTATATCTATTTTAAAATCCAAACCTTAGCATGTATGTTTAGGTAGATCATTCAACCTCACGTTCCTCTTTAATGTCGACAAATTCCCTTATCATTATCATTAGAACCCTCATTTTATCCATCTACAATTTTCCCCCTTTCATTTTTTTAATTGGGTCTCTATTTTCCCCATGGAATCCATTGATTTCCTTGGTAATATGGTGGCATTCTAGGGGCCCTCTAGATCTATGGCCATCAGAAAGGGTGATGAGTAGATAATGACGTAAATGCAAGTTAGAGTTATGTGCAGCAGATTTTTGTGTAGGTAGTGTAGAATCTGGTCGAAATTTTAAATCATATATATAGGATTGTAACTTCATCACTTTTAAGATTTTGTAAATTTGGTGTACAGACGCATTTTGATTCACAATTAACCGTAATTCTCAGCTTCATGCCAAAAAAATCTGACATCCCACGATACGCTTCTTCATGCTATTAACAACCCTCTACCCTCAGGATCACATAGTGTGTCAAAACCAAAAAAACCGATGTTAACATTTGTGCAGTACTATAGCTTCCTATTTAAACGCCATTTGGCCCAACTCATGTGTGTGTAATCCAACACATTCTATCACACATACCTTATGGCTCATACTTTGCGAGACACTTCTCATTGGAAATTGATGCCTTACATACTACCAATCCTATCTCATTGTTGTTGGTCATCAGAGCTTGTTGGCACCTCTTCCTCATACTATCAATTCATGTATGTCGCTATTTACAATACTCCCTCATGAAAAATTATTGTAAATCACACTTTGACACAACTATTTGGAATATACAACCAATTTTTAAACTCTATTTTGTCCATATGACCTCCAAAAAATCTCCTTCCATCACATACATAATATAAAATCAGAAAACAAGTTTTCTAATTTTATATTTGAGCAGATTGTCAAAGAGGCTTACTAAATTAGACTAATAAGCATTTCCCCAACTGCACGTGCCATAATCACATTTTTCCAGCGACCACCAGTCTAAGGTGGCACATGTAAAACCAGTGTCCTATGGGCTATTACAGAGTCTCAAATGATTGAAACACTGGCAAAAAGAGAAGCAACTATGTTGAAACCATCTAAACTTCAGTAGTGGATTCCATTCCAACATGTAACTAACACCCCAATCCATAAACAATAAAATGCCATCATACATGAGTAGGGGAGGTCATAGAGACAGGGCCATGGACTGTGAACTGGGGAGAAGTTGTCTTGGGTATATAAAAACCAGCATATGGATGACGTCCATTTTTTACATTTACCTGTGAAATCAATCAAGATTCCATGACTTAATTATGTAACTTGTATCAACAGGGAACTGCTAACTTGCTTTTCGGGTCATATAACGGTGTTTTTGTCGGTCTAAATTGGTTTGCATTTGATGTCTAAACATGTATGTCGGGAGTGTATTTGGAGTGATCTTTTTTTTGTAAAGCTTGAAACTTATATTCGATCCCTTTATTATAAAAACATATTTTTGTAGGGATCTTTACTTGGATAAATACAAATAGGTGTTGATTGATGAGATATGGTGTGGTCGCATCTTGAGTTGTTAAATGACGTTATAATGTTATTATGAACTTAGGTGGTGGGGTAAAATAGCTTGGATATTTTGGTGTATGATCGAGCTTGTGAAAGTGTTGTTTCATCTGAACGCGACTAAAAAATAAGAAATACGAACGTGGCAACACCAAGACACTAGATGTCGAGTCACGTTTATCGGGAGGATGACACAGGAGCTACCAAGTCCTCAAGGATGCCAAATGGGTGGATATTAGCACTACCAAGGCTACCCTCACCATTAATGTTGGATATATACTTCAGGTATAATTAATAGAGTTGGAAGTCTAATGTAACTAACACCAACTACATACTCAACTTCAAAATTTTCTTTTTGTCCCTTTTTTCCTTTTTCGTCGACCATATGTGGAGTAACAACAAATGCAAGAGCACCACTCATCGACTACTAAATAACAGAGACAACAGATGTTGTTTTTTTGTGTTTACCACTGTGTCAAACCTAACACTTGTTAAAAATTGTATTTCAGTCATTTTTTCTATCAATAAAGAGGGAGGAAACATTTCAACTAGATATTTGAACATCTATATGGCCACAAATGACACACAAACTCGGGTAGGTAGATATGTATATATATCTAAATTACTCTAACTAATTGACAAAACAACAACATAAGGTATGCTGGCAGTAGAGTATGTTCATATGATTAAGTAACAGATGAACCTCCATTAAACCTTGTCAGGTTTTCTATCTCTAGATGTAAGTTCCCTAGGTTTTTCAAGAAAAACAAATTCCACGTACCCATCTTTATCAGAAGTAAATCCATGTTAGGAATGGAAAACTATGTAATCAGGTATTGCACCAACAATGGCGAGGTGATTTTTCAAAGAGTTTTAGACCCATATAGTTACTCATTTCTGGTAGTGATCACTTGGTAACTTTACAGGTGTGATTAACTTGAGAAGGCCCCTGCCTAATAAAAAAACAAATACTAAGTACATAAATGCTTCCAATCCTCGTTATCGTTATTTTCACTTCTGCTTCACCTTGGATGCACTCCAATGAAATTCCCTTTAGTAATGGTTGGGTTAGTCTACATAATATATTTAACAAAAAATCCCCTTCTCAATAAAAAATTGCTTCATGCCCACCCATACCACTTCCAAGGACACCCCTCCTGATAACATCATTTCCTGCATAGACTTGCTTCTTCAGAGAAACCACTATTAAATACAAAACATTAACACACATGAATTATTACGCTAGAGGCATACCTATAGTTAGTATGCATCTCTCACAATGGCATTGATTAGTTGTGGCTTAATGGAAACATGCACCACCTTTTGATTTCACATTCCACCGAGCTACATCCACCTATCCACGGATGCAATGTTGGTCATTAAATGATTTAAAAGCCACAATATTTGAAGTTTTCTTTACCTATGGATTTGTTTATGGTTTCCATATTCGTTTGTTTTTTGTTTCACTTCTAATATGTGTACAGTATATCTACATTACCTTTTTTATGTTCTTATACAATTTGAACTTGCCCCAGCTCTAGATTCTGCATGCAATGGTTTTCAGCACTGGAGTACAATTCTTTTCCCCACTTCCATGTATCTTTTCATGTGTTTCTCTTTTAGGTTACCATTCAGCTTGGATGATCTTTGTAGGTCCTAATCCTTGGTTTTTCCTACTTCATGTTGCAGATAATGGGAATATTGGATTTTTGAATTCAATTTTGTTTCTTGATTATAATATCATTTGAAGGCAATGGGTCATTTTTACTATGTTATATGCAATGGTGCTTTTTCAAGTTTATGAGGATTTTATTAACCAACGAGAATTAAATAAGTTAAAATACTTTAGAGGACCTGACTATAATCTTTTTTTAAAAATCATAGATATTTCTGAGTATATTCGCATGTCATTTGCATATATGTTAGCACTTGTGAGTTGACTCTAATGTGAAAAAATAAACTATAACATGAAAAATAAAAAATAACATATCAGTTCAAAAAATTAAATTTTTAATCCATGTACCTAGCTATAGTCTTTCGATGTAAAATAAATACTAATCCTAGGATGTTATTTTATGTTACTTTATTGGAATACCTACACTAAGTTTTGTGACGAATTGAATTTCTCTTAGTTATAACGAATGCTTCGATAATCTACTTGATAATTTCATAATTTGAATGGTGTTTAGTCATAAATTATTATATTAACTAAAATGTAATATTATAATATCTATTTTAATATGATATATCTATCTTAATATTGAGCACAGATGTGAATATTTATGGAAAAAAAACTACGCAACCACACTACTCCCACCGCAAACCTTTTCGGCGTAGACGGGTTCCATCAAGAACAACCACTAATCACACACAACAGCATTCTCCATGACCTATGTTTGACCACTCGCCCACTTTCCACATGGGCTCTCGCTTAGCAAGTGCTTGGAGATAAATGATATCACACATTGTTTGGGATTGAATAGCCTTTAGCCTTTGTAATGGCTTAGCAATTTTCAATGTGGTTGCTCCATGTGCTAAGTTTGGCTCGTAGATTGGTTGGTAGTATGGGATTGTGACTCCTCCCCTTGGAATATTGAGTTTGATTCATAACTCATCCTCTTTGGCTCAACTCTCCTTCAAATATTGATCCAAGATAAAAACGTGGCATTTGCAAATGAGTTTGGCTCAACTCCCTTTCATAACTCATGCTCTTTGGCTCAAGTCTCCTTAGAATACTGATCCAAGATATGTGTAACTTGGAAATGAATTTGTCTCAACTCCCCTTCATAACTCATCCTCTTTGGCTCAACTCCCTTTGGAATATTGATCCAAGATATATGGCACTTGTAAATGAATTTGGCTCAACTCCCCTTGGAATATTGAGCTCGATTCATAAATCATCCTCTTTGGTTTAACTCCCCTTTAAATATTGAGCTCGATTCATAAATCATCCTCTAGCTCGATGAGCTATTTGGATATATGGTGAGTTGAACAATGTGGTAAGTGGGTCTCCCTCCGAAACAAGAGTGGACCTCATAGTCTTTTTATGACCGGAGGTAAAGAAAAAAAAATTCCACTTCATTTTTTTTCCACCAATATTTCCTTTATCACCACGTCAAACCATTTGTGATTTCACAACGTGCCCTTTCGATTTTTTACATGTGCTAACTTGATCAGCTATTAGGAAATATGGTGAATTTAATAAAGTGGTAGCTGGTTCTCCCTTCAAAACAAGAGTGGACCTCATAGGCTTTTTATGACTAGAGGGAAAGATAAATTTTTGTCATTTCATTTTTGCTCCACCAACATTTCACTTATCGCCACTTGTTGACTCCACGCCAAACCATTTGTGAATTCACAACATGCCCTTGTGTTGCTTAACATGTGTTTGTTTGTATGGTGACACCTGATCTCACGCGGATCATATCCTTTATATGTGGTGTTTGTTTTGACTCATTCAAAATGCTCTATAAATATGACTCCGGGCTATTCCATAAGAAATATGTACTAGGAGGTTTTGGGAACATCCAAATCGTGAGTTGACCTCTGGATCACTCCTATCCGCTAAGATGTTTTTTGACCACCAAAAGTATTCATTATTAGAAAATGAAGCTATACCATCCTCATTTCTAATTGTTTATTTCCTTTGTCAAACACGAATTCTTCCTATACCCCATCTGATAACTCAAGATTTAAATCAACAGAAGCATTGACAAAGGTACATGACACCCCTCTGTCAAAATCTCCTTAATCTATGATCAAAGGAGGTAATTTTCCCAATATGGAACACCAGGCACTCAAAACTGGATTTATTATATCTTCTCCCTGCACATTCACAACACAAGGAAAATAAACAAAAAATATTGCATTCTAAAGTGGTGTTATAATAGGTCAGCGCTTATACAATTTTCACTTCTTAGGGTATTACAATTTAATGCAATATAAATGGATTGTAAAAACAATTCCATTACAAATTTTTCCCAAATGGGTCTTACATAATGTGCATATAAACACAAAAAACAATGGTGTTGGAAATAAAATGCAACTTACCAAAATTGCATTTCCTTTATTGATCATAACCACATCATCTCCCCTTGGAAGAACACTTCATTTTACTGAAATGTTATATGTGATGATTAACATCTTTCTGATATTTCACTTATCGCCACTTATAAAATCCATGTTGAACCATTTTTTATTTCACAATGTTCCCTTGCACTACTATACATGTGCTTATTTACCTACTGACACCTGATCTCACGTGGATGATACATTTTGTATACGGTGTTTGTTCTGACCTGTTCAAAATGCACTGGAAAACTGAATCCGAGATAGTTCCATAAGCAATGGGTCATGAGAGGTTTTGAGAACATATAAAGTGTGATTTGGCATTTGGATCACTCCTCCCCAAGTTAAGATGTTTTTTGACCACCAAAAGTATTCATTCTCAGAAAATGAAGCTACACCGTCCTCATTTTGTGAATTTTTCTTTCCTCTTTCAGACACAAACTCTTCCTGCAACCCCATATGCTAACTTGAAGAGTAAAATCAATAGAAGCATTGAAAAAGGTACATGACACCACTCTATAAAAATATCCTTAATTCATTATCAAAGGAGGAAATTTTTCCTAATAAGGAACTGCAAGCACTCAAATCTGAAGCTATTGTATCATCTCTATGGACATTCACAACACAAGTAAAACAAACACAAAATATTACATTCTAAAGCAATGTTATAGCAGTTCACCACTTATACAATGATCTCTTCTTTGGGTCTTACAATTTAATGCAATATAAATGGATTGTAAAAATAATTCCATTACAAACATTGCCCAAGTGGGTCTTACACAATGTGCATATAAACACACAAAAAACAACAGTGCTAGAAATAAAATGCAACTTACCAAAGGTGGCTTCCTTTGTGTAGTGCCCCCTCTAGTTCGTAGTAATTTTTATTTTTCGACCATGACGATTTTCTCATAATATTGAAAAATGTTCATGTTGTTTGTGAATCCCCATGTGCCCTATGGAGATAGGTATAACTCTCTCGGTTTTAGATTAAAGGTATTTAAAATCTTTGTCCAAACATCTCGGGAGGGTCATTAAATTTTGGACTCATTGGGCAAGGTAGTCGTGTCTCTAATAAGTGTGGATAGATCGTCAACATGTCACCTTCTCAGGTACATATTGGATTAACTGATGACCATGGATGAAATACTTTTGCACTTAATGTTCTTTGTGGATGGCAATTGTGAAGCCAATGGCTTGATGGTTTCTAAAGGATCAATTGAGCATTGGAAATGGCTTGATGGTACTACCCTAATGAATCTAGATGTGACGATGCAAGATTTAGGGACGTTTGGATGCTTTTGTAAGCATATGAAGTGATTTCTCTAATGCATTTCTTTAGGAGTTTCAAATTAGACAAATGAAGTGGTGTTTACTTGTTTAAATAGGGGTCTGGTAGATGCTTTATCTAAGAACAGGTCGACATAAAATGAAGTATAATACCCAATGAAGGATATTAATTTGAAAGTGTTGTTGAAAGACATGTCAGCCTAATACCGTACAAATTATTTAAGAATGGATATAAATTCCTAACCAAACTGTACAACTCTGACATGGAGTAGAAAATATGCGAAATGAATTTTGGAGTTGATAAATTAATATTTTTTATTAGATTTGTGCATTGTGTTCTCAGAATGTGTCCACATGTTAGTGTGCAAGGATAAGCAAGAAAATAATGGACCTCAGAAAGTGCAAAGCGGGAATAGAGATGTTGTATTTATCATAGCAAGAGAACATAGTCAAACCAAGAGTTTTCAAAGTGTAAATTACCAATAGCGTGACTATACTTAATTTTATTCTCTACATTAAATTTGGCATTCACTTGAGTTTTCAAAGTGTAAATTTGAATGTTTACAGGAGGGATCCAATAGCGTGACTATACTTTATTTTATTCTCTACATTAAATTTGGCATTCACTTGAGTTTTTTTTTTTAAAGACTTAAGAGAATTCAATTAAAATAGTAATATCTTGCTACAATGATACCAAAGGGTGGAATTTAATCGTGTAACAATTTCAAATTTTATTCTTTACATTAAATTTGATCATAGCTTACATGTTTTTTCTTAAACTTTGACAAGTAAATAAATAATAATATCTTGATCATCTTGGTTTTTTAAGTATGGTAATTAGTTACGTTTCAAATTCTGTTTTACAAATATTGAATAATTAACCTCTAAATTTACAATTTATTATTATACATTCAATGAAAATTTAATATTGATATTATTATAAAAAAATATTTTATTTTATCTAACAAGGTCGGTCTTAATATTTGTGTTGAGCGTATCTTCCCGGTACGTTCCGGGTTGACCACCAGTTTGGCATTTGAATCCTCCATATATTACGTTTCCTAAGACTATGTTAAGATCATCTGACACTTCTTCAACCCGTGTAAATCTTCATGGTGACCCTTTTATGCCCACTGCATGGATCGAGCAAGTGTTTCTAGTTTGTCATGCCTGTGACATATGTGTTGTAATTCAACGGTGGTAGTAAATTTCATATTCAAAATTTAACTTTTCTCTAAATACCATTGTCACTCATTTGTAAATCCAGATTCCCACTCATAGCTTCCATTTTTTATGTTTCGTTGTAGGTATCTAACCTAGTGGTCCCATCATCCATGGGATTGTCGCTCCTAAAAACATTCAGTGGGTGCTGCAGAGATATTGTAAGGATAGTTTAGCATATTTATGGTCCCGTGATATTTTTAATTTTTCTCAATATTTAACCTATTATTATTGTTTGTGCAAGACTCTAAATAGGGCATCCATGTTCGTGTTTGCAACTGGAACTCAAACGCATCAGGGAGATTTTACATCGGACAGAGGTAAATGTAAAGCTCATATCACAAAATCATTTGCATAGATTGAATGTTGATATAGAGCATGTGGAAGAAAGAACTCACACGTATGGAGGAATATATCTTGGCATCTACATAGTGCGTACATTGGTTAAAAATGGGGGGACATATTAATGTTAGAGGAAAAGGAGGTCAAGTAACTTTAATGCATTTGTCTTTAGTGTTTCGTGCACCTTTTGAGAACTCAAGACAAATTTCACAGTAGATTTGAAAGAGACTTGAGAAGGACAACACAACGGTCTATGGTGAAGTTTCTCATTTGAAAATGTTCCAATAGTTACAATCAAATGGTTTCGAATCACATCAAGCAGCTCACTGGAATAAAATGACAGAAGCTCTTTCTAAAATAGATTGTATAATATGTTCAGTTTTACATGAAAACAGTAGTGTTCAGTTGATGAGTATGACATATTGAGGATTCTCAGTGAAGGAATGAAGCTGTGCAAATTTCAAAGAAGATTCAATATTTTCAAATGATACAAGGGTTTTCCAATGAAATGAATTGTCAAAATATCATAATTTCTTTTGTAGTTATAGATTCAAGATTCTTTGACGTGGACATAAATACCTGGAAGGGTAAAGTATATTTTCTCAACAAATACCCAGGAAGAGTAAAATTTTCATGGCTCTTTGAATTGTGATACCTCTGTCATAATAAATATGGAATTGAGGAGATGGGACATTCTCTCATGGTAAATAGGCCTCTGTATAAATTAAAACTTGTTCAGATATTGACAAAAATGATAGAACATACGACATATCAATTACAGAAAAAGGGTACTGGTAACAATTAACAAAATTGTATCCCATAGGCCATGAAGGAAATTAATGGTTTAGAGATAACTGTTGAAACCTCTACAAAGTCTGAAACTGTAAACTTCCAAGCTGAAAATGGAACTTCATTTAACGATAGATATTTGACTCAAAAACTCTGTGTGCAGGCTCATACATAGAACTCCATCTTAAGATCCTTGACACTAATCTGTCAAGAAGTTTCTTACCTATCTAAAGTACCCCAAATAGGCCAACAATTCAGTTGAAACTCTAGAAACTTAATTGGAATACTTAACATATAGGCATTGCAGTTCACGGATAATCTCTTCAACTGTTTGTCACCAACGATTCAATATGTGCTTACTATCCTGTACTGCAAGGTTCATCCTATGAGCCATTGCATTGATATATGTAATCATTTAAGGAGCCAACAAATGTCAATTAAGGAGTACACACACATCAGACATGTTGCTATGCACCTTGCATCACTAATTGCACCATGCAACACCAATGCAAATAAGCTTTGTAGCTATAAAATCAAATGTAGTCCATTCAATGGTATATCCTTCAAATTACTATATAACCAATTTGAAAATCATTTGTAGTCATTACAATTTTCAATTGTATTTTAGTGAGTAAATATAGTTGAGATGAGGTGGTTCTTGCCTATGGTTTTCTGGAAAGTATACACATGTATACAAACCCAAGAATCTAGTTGTCAACAGTTGTAACCTCATCAATGGAAAGGGAGATTTTAAAATTTTGCATTTAAGATTTGAAGTGAGAATATCTTTCATAATCTTCTTGTTCAATCATCGATAAGACAGTCTTTTACATATCTTTGAGCATGGTGACTCTCTGGCCAATGTGTGTAATGAAATTACTAGTATAATTCAGATTATGAGCAGCAATATAACACCAAATAACACAATATTTTAGAATAATGATCTCAATATGCAATTAGAATAGCTTCGCCACTTCGAGGGGGCAACCTCTAAACCATATAATAAGACTCAAATGCTCAAATGATAATGAACTACTACCTACAATCCCTCTATATATACTATTCATATGTTATGGCCATCACCAAGGCCGACCTATTAAGCATGAGAAAGTATAAATGATATAATAAAATGATATGGTAAGCCACAAGTCGGCTACTCATATCCTAATACAAGCAATAGGTTAAGGGTTGTAGCATGCCCTTCCCCTTCAAACCAACATTGTCCTCAACGTTGAATAATCTTGGATGTTGCTGCAGAAAACCTTCATCCTCCCAGGTGGCATCTTCTATGCTCAGATTCTTCCACTTGATCAGATATTCCTTAATGTCTCTGGTTCTCAGCCTCTTAGTACATGTTTGCAGAATCTTCTTTGGCTCCAAAATGATTCTTCCTTCCTCATCAAGTTCTGGTAACTCTGTCTGGGCTTCAAATTTCTATCCAATAACCTTCTTCAGGCATGAAACATGGAATACTGAGTGTATGTGTGAAGATGGAGGCAACTCTAGTTTATAAGCAACACTGCCAATTTTCTGTAGAACCTGATAAGGGCCATAGTATTTAGGAGCAAGTTTGTTGTCCTTTTTCTGTTGCTTTAGAGACATCTATTTGTAAGGCTGGAGACGTACAAAAACCCAGTCACCAATTTCAAAATGTCTTTCACTACGATGTTGATCTGCTTGTTGTTTCATCCTATTTTGTGCTAATGCTAAATTCTCCTTCAAACTAGCCAAAACCTGTTGTTGATGTTGAATGTGTTCCTCAACATCTCTGACCTTAGTTTGCACCCTCAAGGAGGAAGTGATAGAAGGTGGATGGTAACCATATAATGCTAAAAATGGGGTCATTTGAGAAGAGGTATGAAAATATGTGTTATACCACCATTCTGGAAGTGGTAGCCATTTAATCCACCTTTCCTGCTTATCTGATACAAAACAACGTAGATACCCCTCTAAGCATTTGTTGACCACTTCCATTTTCCCATCAATTTGAGGATGATAAGATGAACTGTGAGCTAGCTGAGTACCCAAACATGAAAATAATTCCGTCCAAAAATTACTTGTGAAAATAGGATCACGATCACTTACAATTATCTTTGGGGTTCCATGTAGCCTTTGAACTGTCTCCAAAAAAATAGTTGCGACTGTACTAGCTACAAATGGATGTGATAGGGCACAAAAATGGGCATATTTTGTGAGCCTATCCACAATCATGAAAATAACATTCTTACCCTTTGAACAAGGCAATCTGGTGATGAAATCCATGGAGACCTCCTCCCATCTCTAGCTAGGAATTGGTAAGGGTTGCAACAGACCTGGTGTCTTAATTGTTTCCCCTTTGTTCTGTTGGCACACTAAACACTCTGATACAAACTTTTGTACATCCCCCTTGATTCCTTCCCAAAATAATTCTCTTTTTATTCTATGATATGTCTTCAAAAACCCAGAGTGTCCTCCAACAGGCGAGGCATGTAGCTCTGCAAGAATCTTATGCTTCAACTCAAAATATTTACTCAAGTATAACCTGTCCTTGTACCATAGGGCATTACCTTTCCACTCAAATTTGTTAGATGTCATAGATCCTTGCTTGATATTATGTATTAGAGATTGTGTATCCTTGTCTTGATCCCATTCCAATCTTGCTTCATCCACCCAATCGGTCGTCAACATGGACATTCCACATAGTAAGGCATCTGTGGATGTATCCCTTCTAGACAACGCATCAGCTACTACATTTTCTTTACCCTTTTTGTATATGATTTCAAAATCATAACCCAACATTTTTGTTACCCACTTTTGTTGTTCCTCAGATGATAACCTTTGCTCCAAAAAGTATTTGAGACTATCATGATCAATTTTTACCTTGAAGTGTCTACCCATGAGATAGTGCCTCCATTGTTTGACCGCATGAAGAATAGCCATCATTTCTTTCTCATAGACAGGTTTGAGCAGATCTTTTCCTTTGAATTGGAGACTCTCAAATGTAATTGGTCTTCCTTCTTGCATTAGAACTACTCCCAATCCTGATCCTGAAGCGTCACATTCAACAATGAAGGTTTTTGAGAAGTTGGGAGTAGCCAAAACTGGGGTGCTACACAAGGCTTCCTTTAGCTGCTCAAAGGATTTAGTGGCTACGTCTATCCAATGGAAGGCATCCTTCTTGTAGCGACATGCCTAGTTAATGAGGTTGTTATTCTACCACTTGAGACCACCCACTTGAGACCCAAGAAACAACCTAGGGTTAGTTAGAAAATTATGGAATAATTTTTTTTTTTAATTAGAAGTGTCCACAACCAAGTTGCAAGACAAGAGTTGACCCTATTAGGTTCCGGAAAAAATCTAAAATTACAAGAACATAATTTTTCATTTATTAACAATATCAAGGTCACAAGATTCACATTTTAGGGTTAGAAGTTTCAGTTAGGTTCAGGGAGAAATTTATCCCCGTACCCACTTTCTAACAGGATCAAAGTTTCAACTTGATTTTTCTCATACTTAATTCTTCCAAAATTTCCCTAAATCATTCCCATTGGATAGGAAATTTTCTCACCTTTCCGGTGATATAAAGAAGTCCTCCTAACTCCTTGTAGAACTCAAGATATGAGGAAGCAGACTTTAGGGGTCAAATTTTCCCCAAGGGGACACGTGTCAAGTAGGGGTGAAAAGAAAATTTTGGGTTGGCGGGTCGCGGGGTGGCATTTGGAATTTTTCCTTGTGTGGGAGAAAATTCCCATTTGCACCCACACCTCTGCGGGTCCTCCAAGGACATGTGGTGGCCTCAGAGTCATCGCCAGGGGAAAAGGGAAGGGCGGAGCGGTGGAAGAATTTGGGGCATTTCACCCAAGAGGGAGAGAAAACAAAACAATGCCCACGCACCCACGGGTCTGCTAGGGACACGTGGCACTCAACAAGCCATCATGGGGGTGAAGGAGAGGGAAAGGCACAGTGGCAGAGTTTTTGGAGCAACTTCGCCAAAGGGGGAAAAAGGGTAAAAGGGTAAATGGCGCGCGCGGGTCCGTGCGCCCGTGATAAGAGATTTCTCAAGGCAGGGCGGGAGTGCGAGGCTATGGGAGGAAATTTTATGAAAAATTTCCAAATCAAAAATTCAAAAGGAAAAGTGGTCAAGGGTTCCACCTCCTCTGCAAGCACCCAAAGCTACCACGTGGCAGCCTGTGATAGGCTGCGGGGCCGGCGGGGAGAAATGGAAAATTTTCCATAATATTCAAAAAGTGCTAAGGAAGAAAAAGTGCCGCCCCTCTGCTACTGCCCCGTGAGGACACATGGCAGCCTCTGATTGGCTGTAGGCTGGCGGAGAAAAATTCAAAAAATTTCCCCAAGTTTTTTTTCAAAAAAAATTCTAAGTGTAATTTCGACGGGAAATTTTCGGGCCGCGGGCCCACTAGGGAAAATTTTCCCAAATTTTCCCGCCAAGGCAGGAAAACTTCAGAGGGCCATAACTTGAGCTAGAAAGCTCAGTTTTGGGAAAACGAGGACTTTCTGGAAAGCTCTCGATGCCCTCTTTGCACAAGAATCATAAATTTTACTTTTTGATAAAGTTTAAAGGGTCAATTTTACAAAAATGATCTACAGGATTTTAAAAAGCCAACTGGTAATTTCCAACTTTCAAATTTGATTAAATTGGATCTCCTCCTTCACTCAACATGCCAAACAGACATGGAGAATTGATCTAGGGAGGGTTTAAAGTGTTTTAGGGAAGTAAATTTGCTCAATTGATTTCAAGTTGCATTTTTCCAACAATTGACAGAAAAACGACTGTTAGAGGGATTGGATTCGATTTTGCATTAATTTAACTTGTCTTCTTAAGTGTTCTTTGTCAATTTGAGTTCCTTAATATCTTAGCATGCTAAATTATATCAATTCCAAGTTGATTATTAAGTGCAGGTCTGAACTGTGCATTTTATTTAAATTTACCAGTTTTAAAATTTGCAACAGAGATTCACTCCAAGGAAAATTCTGTATAGCCAATTTATCATTTAAGTGTAATATCTTATTTCTAATCTAGTCTAATACATTTAGTTGTATGTAAGCAATTTATTTCAAAGCTAGATGGTAAAGTCTGATTTCCAATTTCATATATTTCCAAAGGAAACAAGCAATAAACTTCCTTCATACGTATTTTCTTTCCTTTGCAACTAAACAGAGATTCCAATCACAATTTGATATTCCAACTCAACCCAACAATGCAATGAGAGATGAACTTGCAATTCTTTATTGATTTCAACAGAATATACATCTTTCAAAGTTTGACTGTAACAACATAATTCTATTTCTTTCTTTCCAATAACCAGAACAAAATATAAATGTCTTTCACAATTCAAATATAACTTCATAATCAAATTACATACATCTTTCTTCACAAAATACATATTACAATTTCATCCACAACAAGTGGGAAGGGATTACAAATGAATATGTTTTCACAAGGGACTGTCAAACTGTATTTTCCTTTGCTCCAGGACAGCAACATGCACATTTTCTCTTTCTCCAAGTTGATCACAACAAAAGAGGGGGAAAGGCAACACTCTCCACCCAACCAAGACATCCAATGAAAGGAGAAGCCTTCCTTCATCATTGGCCCCCGAGCCCCAACCAAAATACAATAATAGATGCAATTCAACCCATGGCAACAACTGGCTTCCACAACACACAACATTCTTTCAAACATGCACATTTCAATATAAAACATAGTTCAACACAAAACAATAGTTCACAACTGCAATTGAAAACATTTCAATCAAAACTCAGGCTTGATCATGCAAGCCAAAGGAGCAAGGTCTATGGGGGAAGCTACTTATGCCTCCCAATTGGGAATTGGGCATCCACCAATAACAAACCGCCAAAATAATTCATCACACACATCATATCCTTATGCCCCCCACAATCCCTCCTTATGCCCCCCACAGATTTCCTTATGCCCCCCACAAAGTAAGAAATGCAAGCTATTTCTTTTCCATGGTGGATCCCAAACCCAAACTCCCTCCACAAAATTTGATGCCAATGGCATTCCCTTATGCCCCCCCACATGGATTCCCCATAGCCTTCTCCTACACCATTCCTAAGGCAGTCTACCCAACCAGCCAACAAATAAATCAAAACATGCACCATTCACACAACACAACAAGAAATTAACAGCATAAAAGAGAGTTAAATTCCTACCTCTCCATGGTAACTTTTGATTCCAAACAACAAGCTTCAAATGCCAAAAACATAGTCCAAAATAGCAATCTCCCAAGCATGCAAAGCTTTCTCCAAACTTCCTCCAAAACAAGAGCTCCAACACAAGAAAATGCGCCCCAAAGAAGTTGCAAAATGATTCAACAACCCCAAAACAAGAAGAGAGTTTGAATTATATAGAAGAGGGAAGAGAAGAGGATGATGTGGATCCATGTAGGATGCCACATCACACATCCTCCAATTCAAACACAAAAGACAAAATCCATTCTCCCAAGCACAATAAAGAGGTGGGTGAAAATATGACAAGTTACTTGCACACTCCAAAAATCCCACACCTCAAGGGACAACAAATTAAATAAGATGTAAGAGAGTGCAATTAAAAACATGCAACATGATTAATAAAATTCATTATAAAAGTCACAAATCACTTCTCCAACCATAAGTATGGTTGGTAAATTAAATTTAGAGGCATGGGACAAGTTTTACTTGTCCCACAAGCCTCCAAAAACAGCCCCAAGGACAAATTCGAATTTTTCATGGAGGTGGAGTATTTCATACTCCAAAACTGACTTACACAAGCTCTTACACAACTTACACATCCCTTACATATTTAATACAAACAACCAACAACTCTTATAATTACTTTCCCATATCCCAATTTAATTTATTTAAATTTTAACCATATGATTCTCACATTAATTCTATCAAAATTTTAATTAAATAAAGGAACACATTACTAATAAAATACATACAACAATAATAAAATTTAACCACATTAATAAAATACATAATACCCATGGTCACATGTAAAGGTAATTCCCCCCCATGGGAATCCCTAACAAAACAACACACAACACAAAACAAGTTGCCATGGTGACCTTGTCAAATTCACCTAGAATTCCATTGTGGTTGGTCTCCAATCCCCCGATGTTTTTGTTGTGATATTTTTAACCTGCAAAATACAAATACCTCCTTCGGCCTCGTGGCCATATCAGAACATCCAACATGATATAAATGAAATCACAAAACCAACTATATAAATGAATCACAACAACATCAAAGTAACAACTACATCATTTGCATTTTTAATCAACAACTATATCATCATCATAAAATATCCATTTTCTAGATCAACTCATAATATCCAAATTACATGTCTGAACAACATCCATAAACATCCATGTCAAATAGTATATCATCATCCACATATGAGTGTCTCTAATAATCACCATGCATCATAATCAAATCAAGATCAACAATAATCCATGATCAATGTCTAACAACATACTAAATCAAAACATAATAATGTCTATAATGTAATCACAGTATCAAAATAGGTATCGAAAGGGTGTCAAAGGGAATTCTTGCACCATTTTCTCAATCTCAATTTTTTAGGAATATGGGTATTTGTATGGTCTGATGTTAGGTGGTTGGCTCCCTAGAATTAACTAAATGGCATGACCATGATCCCTAAATGGTGGTAGTCCCTTTGGAATTTCATCAAAAACAGATGAGTGACCATCAACAATACTTCTAAAGATCGTGTGGCATTGAAGACTCTATATTTTGTACTTCTATGGAAAATAACTTTGCCATAAATCCATTGGCACTCATTTTCTGAGAACCTTCTGCATCTGATGAGAGTTAATAATCTGGGAGACTTAGCTACCATCCCATTCAATTTATTTGTCCTTCCATCTGAATGAAATCGCATGAACAATTCTTTGAAATTCATCTCTATAGTACCTAAGGTTGTGAGCCATTGGACACCCAAAACAATATCTGCCCCTCCCATAAAAATAGAAAACATAAGTGAGTCTAACATTTAGTCTCCCATGGAAAGCTTAATACTATGGCACTTTCCTGATGCACTTGATTGTCCCACCATCTGCAATCATAACTTGCATTTCTGGAGCTGGGTAAATAAAACAATTGAGGCGTAGCTAAATTACTATTTATGAAGTTATGAGTACTCCCCAAGTCAATCAACACTGTCACCTTCTGTTTTTTGAGATAGTCCAATACCTTGAGTGTTTGAGGAGTACTAATACCTGACAATTGCATGGCAAGAGATTGTAGGTTGGTGATCCTCTACTTCATCTTCTACTAGTTCCTCAGCCTCTCCTATAATTTCAACTTCCTCATCATCCTCATTACCTCCATCAATATAAAACAACTTCTTCTCAGCACATTTGTGTCCCGGTCCATATTTGTTGTCATAATTAAAACATAATCCTTTTTCTCTCTTTTCTTCCATTTGTTGAGGAGTCAGTCTAATTGGCCTAGTGAATGAAGGGGAAGAGATACTACAATCTCTAGTGTTAATGAAAGGTGGCCTCCTACTACAAATAAATTTTTCCTCTGCTTGACATGCCATGATAATAGAATCAGAAAGCTTGAGTGGATTAAACATACGTACCTCATGCTCGATGTGGTCCTTAAGACCCCCAAGAAATAAGTCATTCAGATTCTCTTCAAGAATATTCTCCACCCTTAAGGAAAGGTTCTGGAATTGATGCACATAATATTTGACTGATTCATGTTTTCCGTAACTTTGCTAATTGACTAAAGTAGTTCTCTGAAACACTGGAACTATAGTGCAATTGTAACTCCTCGGTAAAAACTGCCCAAGTGACACCGAGACCATTCTTCTACCTTTGAGCACATAACCATCGATACCAAATGAATTGGTCTGGTTCAAGATACAAGGATGCCAATGTCACATTTTGTCCTGATGGTGTTTGATGTAACTCAAATAAGTTCTCCATTTGATTTATCCAATTTAGGGGATCCTTTCCATCAAACTTGTGCATATCCACTTTGGCATCATGTTACGTGCCTGCAGAATAAGTTGGATTTGGATTGGTCATGCTTGAAAAGTGATCCAACATGGCTATTTTGTCTATTATTTTGAACTTGAAGATCCACCTTGGTTGATATGAGGCCGATTTGGGCCATATGACCCATTACCCTTTAACTATGTTGCATGATATCATCCAACCAATGATTGATTTGGTCTACATCTCCTTTAGAGGCCATCTCATATTGTACATTTCGCAGCTCATACTCAAGTTGGCTCACCTTATGATCAACTAAAGTAAACCCTAGTGCTGAGGAATCTGTATTTACCCCTTCTGAATCTAACTCTTCAATCACTATCCCATCCTTATCAGGGGTTTTACTTGGAGTAACCGGATTCTTTTTTGCTCTTGTCGAAGGCCCAACCATGATGTCAAACCTTAGGGATTTAGGGTTTCGATACAAATTCGGTTTGAAATAGGAATTCCGCCAAAAAACAACTCAGAAGAATAACTAATACTATTTTTTTAGAGCTTCCTTTTGGAAATGTAAATAACTTGAAAAATTCCACAAATTTGCACCCTAGGGAGCGATTTTATGAAAAAACCTAAATTTGTAATAACTTGTGCAAACAAAGTAAAAAAAAAGTTAAAATTTTAGGGAAGCTTACTTGAAATTTTACAACTCGCCAAAAAATATCTCCAGACCAATTCGCTCTGGTTTTGAATATATGGTAGAAACAAACAAATTAGGGTTTTTGCCCTAATTTTGGCCCAGATCAAGCTTTGATACCACTTGTAATGGAATTACTTGTATAAATCAGATTATTAGCATTAATAGAAACACCAAATAAGCACAATGTTTCAGAATAAATGATCTCAATATGCAAGTAGAATAACTTCGTCCACTTCGAGGGGGCAACCTCCAAACCATACAATAAGACTCAAATGCTCAATATGATGATCAACTACTACCAACCAACCCCTATATATACTATTCCTATGTTATGGCCAACACCAAGGCCGACCTACTAAGATAATATAACATATATGAAAGAGATATAATGATAAGAATGATATGGTAGCCACAAGTCGGTTACTCACATCCTAATACAAGCATATATGATTAAGGGTGTAGCACTAGGATATCCTTTCAAAAATTGACAAAATAGAAAGAGACGAGTTCAAGGAAGTATGTAGAATCTTGCGCACCGAAGGTGTTCGATCTTGTTGTTTGGTAAATGGTTGTCTCATCAAACGTAGATGTAATTTTGCGCTTGAAAAAAATGATAGGTCACACTGAGAGAAGAGGAATACAAGGGTGATAACATTTGAGGAATAACAATTGAGAGATCATTGTTGATGCATATGTAGGTGGTTGGAACATAAATGATATATTGGTAGATATTGGTGCATGAAGTTAACATATTAAAAATTGATCACATTGGAATAAAATGTAGGGCATCCAATGTTTCATCCCTCTCCACATGTCCTATTTATGGACTAATATGAATATGTGCATCATGTCAATCAATGTAGATCAAGAATGTCATCATCAGTGTTAAGGGAGTTAGGTTCTGTGGTGCTTTTGAAGTAATGGGGTTGGCATAAATAGATAATGGTCCCGACGCTACTTGGCATGCCTTGGTGTTAAGACAAAAATGCATATATGCACTTTAAGATTAATTTGATAGAACTAACATGTAATCATACCTATGGATTCCATCCATGCAAAACCCCCTATATTGAAAATGTGGAAGAACGGAAATATGTTGGAACATCTATCTAAGACTACAAGTTGAAGGTTTGGGGCACTTTTGTCCCAAATCAAGTAGGAGAATTACAATAGAATGAAACATAATCAATATCATATACCACAAGAGTGACATGTGATAATTGTGCACATGATTCGTATGAATTGATTGGGAGATATTATAGCATGGTTTGATCACACAAACTGTAGTTGATCAACGTAGCACCAAAACCGGAGGGGAAGTATATCAGGTGGCTATGAAAATAAAATATTATACCTATGCCCCAATACCAAGGTGTAGGGGATGTCCAAAATTTTCTATGATTTCAATGGATAAATTATATGTCACATGAACAATCACTCGTCAATTGTTTATTCTGCACAATCAAAGGAGTAACAACACGGTGGTGGTGTAACTCATTGCCTTTATAAAAACATGGGATCAAGTTCATGAGGCCATGTGTAATGCCCCTCCACGTCTTTGTATTTTTGACCTCACTTGCATGAGCTCAAGTTTGTCTCTTGTGTGTTCATCACGTAATGAACAATGTGCAATCACCTCATTATATTCCAATTGATAGTTGGGAGTCATCGTGTTTGTACAGGAGGATAAAACCTTGATCATGTTTTATTCTAGGCTATTAATCATATTGGAAACATCATTATCATTTTGTCCTTATTAATAAACATATAAACATATGTCACAATAGTAAGAATGGTATAATTGTAAATGATTAAAATTAGGGATCAAATATTTAAAACAAACATTTGTATGTGTCATGCCAAACACAAGGTATTTCTTGTGCGGGCTTGAGCCAATGACCTATGTGATTTTGAATTAAAATGTGTGTGTGTGTGTGTGTGTGTGTGTGTCAGAAGACCCCATAAAGTTTATGCAACAAATCAAATATTGATAAAAAAAGAGATCTTGTAGATAGCTTCAAGAATGTCACAACAGGACCAATTAGACCAGTGCTTTTTAAGACTAACTAGGGGATAAAACCTTCATATAACACTACCCATCACAAATAATTCTCTAAGGGTCTACCAAACATTTCATTTGAGTTCTGGGTCATGTTACAATAGAAAATTCCCTATGGGATGAAAAACTTTATGACCTTAATAGTGAGAAAGGATGCATGTATATATGGGTTCAAAGGTCACATGCTTGCAAGAGAGTTTTGCATGTTAGTTCAATTAAAACAAGCCCCAAACAACCCAACGACCCCTTACAAAATCTGCGTACGTAGGATTTGGAGTTACAACTTGTTCCGAACATCAATCACAGGATAATTCAATGTCATTCCAATTAGTCAACATGACCCAAAGTGATCTGAGCAACCCCAAATAGGTGTTGTGTCCACATAGAGGCCAAACATTTCCTTAAAAGGAGAATAAGGCATGTTTACTAGTTAACGAGGTCCTAAACGTTCACATAAGGTTGCATACCCACTTAAAGATATGACTAATAACCCATAACCAAGGTTCTCATGGTCTAATTTTGTGTTCACTTACAATTTATGGACCTCCTAGGTTTTGATTTAATGATTTAAAGTTTAAATGTCACCATAGTGTCCCACTTAAGTAACACTAGCAAGAAAATATGGCATAACTTAAAAAACATAAAGTACGCCCTCGACTTAAGTTCACTACTGTAGAATAATATTTTCACATAAATTTAAATTTTGTTTTCCCTATGAAGGTAATGAGCATATGAATACCCCACTATTGGATTAAATCTATCTCAACCATTAGATCCAAAACGGGACCTGATTTCCCTGACATCCTTACTGGGCATTCAAAAGAGAATCTCTATATCATTGTTGAATCAAAGGTTTTCCATCAAGATATAAGAGTAGAGGAAAAGAAAAAAGACAACATCCTTGCAATAAATCATCACAACATGCTTAAAAAGCATTTCCATATCAAATTAAAAACATAGTGGTTTTCTAGTTTAGTTTCCAAGCATGTCTTAAGGGAGAGGAGCTATTCAATTGGAGCATTACCCAATTGTTGTGAGGGTAGATGTGCTTTTGGACTCTATTGTAAAATAATAAAATTCTAGATTTTGAATGAAAAAAATTTAAGTCATACACATAATATAGTCTCCAAATATGTGTTAGTTGCATCACACTTCAAATAATAGAGTACTTGACATTATTTTTAAAGTTGTTTGGAGTAAAACTTGTAGTTATTTCCATATATTAAAGAATAAATAATAATACAGTCAATGAATTATGTGTAGTAATATCGATCACAAATAGAAAATTCACATTAAGATACCCATTTGATAACAATGACATAAAACTTTTAATAAAGTTTGAAACCACATCTTTAAACATTAAACTTTCAATAGATTTGACATATAAAAAGTACTTATCTTAGACAAAATTAGAAATAACTAGGATCAAGTATTGAAGCAAACTCCAAGACAATTCTAACCGTACATTGTTCCACTTTTACATTATAGCTTATCTTTCAAGACATGTATATGCATACTACTATGTGTTTGTCTAATTTCCCTCCACTTTGCCATGCCATCTACTTTTATAACATAAAGTAACCATCAAAGAATCGATCCAATTTCCCTCCACTTTCCATGCCATCTACTCTTATGGATGAGGCAACCTGTGATAACATATGTTGGACCATGTTTAAGGCTCAAGA
Organism: Taxus chinensis; assembly: GCA_019776745.2. Lineage (NCBI taxonomy): Eukaryota > Viridiplantae > Streptophyta > Pinopsida > Cupressales > Taxaceae > Taxus > Taxus chinensis. The sequence continues at coordinate 71,413 of JAHRHJ020003525.1, read as the reverse complement.
ACAGTATCAAACTACAATTCATTTATTGATTATCCAAAAATTCAAAGAATTGTTAAGATACCAAGAGATTCAAAATTGAAATCAATTGTGGCCATTGGATTATAATATTTAAAATCTTGATCCACACCAATCAATGTCAACTCATTCAAATTTTTGTAGTTTGAATGCAAACACAAGAATAATTAATTATCAACAACACTTATAATATATCTTATAAATTTGGTAAGATTTGTTGGCTGAGCTAAACAATCAATATTTAGTTCTCTACTTGACGAGTACTACTTTAGCTACAAATTGTTGTTGAGCCAAAGTTCATGCCTTTTGCAATTACAATTCTCCACATTAACTCAATATTCATATGTCCAACTACTTCATCTATCAACTTATTTTCAATTCATCTGCATCAGACACATGTAAGTATTGCATACTTTAGTAAATTATGTATGAGTTTGTACTTTCTCTTGATCTTTATATTATGAAATTGTTACTTGGGAGAATTTTTCCAATGTTTCATGAATTTATTTATTTAATCATAACTTTAGCCCTAAACTCCCACATATTTTATATTTTTCATGGTATATCCTGTCAATAAAACTTCATTAACAGTGGATTCACGACTGTCAACCAAAAGAGCATTGAATGCAAACGTATATTTTTTTGTCATTAGTTAAACCATTCTATAATGGAGATTCTTAGGTGTATGTTTGATCTATCCACTCTTATTGGAGAATGTTGCCTAAACCAATGAATCCTATCTTGGGGATTGAAAGTTCCATGGGCATGAACCCTGCTTCTCAATCCCTAGATCTTCGTGCATCCAAATCAATTTGATTCAAAAGTGAAACACCCCATCCACTAGGAATATTGCTTCAGCGAACAAACGTTGGAAACTTCAGCTGCAAAATTAAGGGTGCCCCTACTTGAAGCTAGATTATTCAAAAGAAATATGCTTGTCACTGCACCTAGTCCTGATATTTTGTCACGGGGGTTCACTTAGTAAAAGTATGGTATAGCAGATTCGTTCGAAGGTATTAAAGAATACCCTTAATATTAGTTTTTACCTCCAATTATTCAATTGATAATACCCCCTCCCATTATATTATTATAATGAAATCACCCCCTATTTTTTCCATGTACCTTACATACCCATTTTTCTAATGACAATTTTATTTACCCCTTTTTATTTCTACCCTAATATATCAAATATAACATATTTTTATTTTCTACCCTAATATATCAAATAGAAAATATATCATGTTTTCCACTCAATTATTATTTTCTTAATATGTATTTGTACTCTAGAAAGATATTTCAAAGTCATTCAAGATATATTATCAATTACGTTAATGTTAAACTTTAATCATTTATCAATAGTTATTCAAATAATTAAGATGGTGAAATAATATCATTTGTGTTGAAAAACATACTCAATCCTAGTTTTCTATAATATTATTATTTCTTGGTTAAGAATATCCTAATTGATATTTCTTTATTCAAAAAGAGATTATAATTTAACTTCATGAAAACACTCCTTATTGCAATTTTAAGATTTTTTTTAAAACTAGGGGTCAAATATTTTAGTTTAATATTAAAATCAACCCCACCTCTCCTTTGGCCCACCTCTCTAACCTACCCCCAATACCTAATTCAAAATATTAGTAAATTAAACCCTTTCACCCCCTAATTTCTACCAGTATATTGACTTTGATTTTATCAATTTTAATTACCTCAATATGAATGCATGTGCTAGGATATTGCCTTGCTAATGAACCCCCCCCCCCCCCCCCCCCCCCCGGCTGCCGCCCCCCGCCCCCCGTGTAATTTGTGGTGGAGGTGGTGGAGGTGGCATCTTCCTCTTCATATTAGCAAATGAATTTTGAATTGGATATGGAGAAGGCCCTGAAACAATCAATTGTAATTTTGTAAATAACATAAAAAAAAAGTCAAATAACAAACATAATAAGATTGAAATAATAATAAATATAACAGTATATCTTGTATGATTATAAAAATTGCTTAAGTTGAGTGGATTCCAACTAAGGTGCCTTTGCTAATGGGGCATGTTGTAGTTGTGGTTGTTGTAGAGAAGTAGTCTAAAAATACTAGGAGTGGTACATGTAGGTGTGATCTAAAACGTAATTAATCATTAACAATTTATCAGCTTCTTGAATCCTCATTTAAAAAATATAACCTGAAAAATAAAACTTATTAAGATTCAGACCTAAAGCCTGAGAGTGAGGTAACGAAGATATTTTTAGATCTTTTGTTTGATCAAATTCATATACATTTTTTGTTGGGCTACCATGAGCCTGATGATATAATGTTGTGCTACTAGAGGTTTCTACAACAAAGGAATATAAGTTACAAGAAATATTGAAATATATATAAGTTATAAATAATTAATTACATTTATTTTCAAACATATTGAAATGTCATATATACATAATAAATAAAAATACCTGCGATTAATGTCATATGGTATGGTGGATGTGTCAATTTGAGGGTTTAAGGAACTCCTCATCCATTTGACAGATTGTGGAGTTGAGTGTCCCTCCTCATGTGTGATCGATCATCCAAAACAATAACTGAATCTCCTGAACCTAGTGGGAAATGACCTCTGATAGCAACATCTCTTCATGATGCAGTCAACATGCAGCTATCTTCTTGTTATATTTCAACATTAAACTAACTTATTAATCCAAAATATAAATTATTATAGATAAATATTACAAAAATAAAGAATAATAATTAAAAACTAAATAATCAAAAAATTGGGACTCGCCTCCTTGCTCTTGAAGTGTTAACGACAAAGTATGATAGCTTTGCATGCATTGTTGTCGGTGGATTGGTGCCACATAAATTATAGAGAGATTCATAATATAAACCAAGAATAAAATTTGTTGAATTGATGGTAAGGCATTGGTCATTCAAATGAATGTTAGCCAAATCAGCTCTTATCCTGGGGAGGATAAGAAATGCACCAATCAATTTTTTTCCCACTTAGGGTGCAAACAATATAAGCCAATGCCCACCATGTAATATCCATATATCGACCTTGTAATATAATTCTGGCTTGGAAAAATTACACCACGTCCTGCAGAAATGGGTGACTAAAATCCTTGAGTTGAATTCCTCTTTTTGAAGGCTTTTGGAAAGTTTTTAGTGTAAATAGAAAGAGACACATTTTGTTAATACTCGATTAAAAACACAATGAAAATCTGTAAAATTGAAAATAATAAAAACTAAATGTTGTAAAACTGAAAATAAACTTACGAGCAGTAGCAGTTGTAATTACATCAAAATCACAGCACCCCTGGATGCAAATCAAGGTTCTAAATGATGTCTTAGGCATCCAGTGTGATTGCACAACATGGAAACCTCTCTCCAAGTGTGGGACTTGTGAAACTAAGAGAGGAATCTCCAGATTAGAGGTTGGTTCCTCAAACTCCTCTGATTTAGATCTATATTTGCACAACTACAGAGGTTCAGATCCTAATCCTACTCTAAATTGCAAGGAGACAGGGATAGAAATGCAAAAATTGAAACTAACTAAAGATGGTGATGCACCAAAAGGAGTGGTGAATATTTTTGTCATGCAAATAGACACAAACAAAAGATTGCAACATAAAACATACACAAGCTGATAAGATATAATTTAGGATCTGAAATGAAGCAAATAATACAAACAAAGGACTGAAACCCATTCACAAAGCTTGCATTATCATCTCCAATGTCAAAACCACTGCATTACAACCTCAGAGAGGTAGAAAACCTGTTACAATCTTTGAAGAGGTCTAATTCTTGCAACAATCACTTGCTGGAGGTGAAAGAAGAAGTTTTTTCTATGCCAAAAGTGTTCCCCCTTTTAGAAATGAGCCAAATCTGGCTTTTACATTGCATGGGTCGAGCCCAGGAGAGAGAAAACGTACAAAACGTGGGAGCCCATTCCTCATTGACTACAAATGCATTAAATCAGCATGGGGGACCTTACAAACCCATACCCTGCCATTTTTGACCAGTTTGGAGGAGAATGCGACCCCATTCTGCATTAAATTTGGTCGCTGAAATGTCATTTCTACCCATGGACACGTACCAGAGCCGTTTTTGAATTTTCTCTCTCCAAACTGAACCAAAATTAGAGATTGACCATGAAATCCTGTAGATAATTTCATAAGATTTCCAATGATATGAAGAATGTGCAAATCCGAGCTCTGGATCAAAAGATATGAAGGTCTGAAGTTTTAGGGCAAAACGGCCCAAAAAACGGATGTCGGGCAAAAAAAATTTAAATTTTGACCTTTTTTGCATTTTGGAAATTTTTTTGAAAAATTTCCGCGCTCCACCGGTCGGATGCCACGTGTCAGGTGCTGGTTCGCTGAGCAATTCTCTCTCCTCCACCTTTCTGCGGGCTTTCCTTTGAAATTTTGACCTTTTTAACTCTTTGGAAAATTTTCCATTTTTTCCCCCGTGCCCCGCCACTTGGGACACGTGGCATGCTTTGGTTGGTTGACAGGGGTGCGGGGGCATCTTTTACCTTTTAGTTTTTTGGCCAAATTTTTTCCAAATTCTCCAAGCCCTCCCTGAGCTTCTCACTCCCCTTCCCTTAGGACACGCGTCCTCTTTTTACTCGTGGCCCCTTTCAAACTTCACCTTTAGGACACGGTGCAAAACATTTAAAAATCTAATTTCCTCCGCCGCTCCGATCGGGCAAAATTCCGGTGACTTTTCGCTCCCTTTCTCTCATGTATTTTCGGCCTTGGATGTCCCAAACACTTCTGGGAAAAAATTTTATCCAAACCACTTCCCTTCAGGCTTCCTTGTCCCTCTTTGAGGTGAAGACACGTGGCACATTTCATTCACTCTCAGCTCTTTCGGCTCCCCGCGTCCCACGCGTACTCTTGGCCCAAATGTCCCGGACTGTCTGGGGACAAATTCTTCCGATTCACCGCCCGAAGTATGTGGTCTGCCGCGTTTTGCCCACTTGTCCCGGACTGTTGCTGGGACAAATTCTTCTGTTCCTTTCGCATCCGCCGCGTACTCTTGGCCCAACCTGTCCCTGACAAAACTTGGTGAATTTTTTCACCTTCGGCCGGTTCGCCCTTTCGTGTTCCACGCGATCCCGACGTCCTAATTGCTGCATGGACCATCTGACGGCTTTTTGGCCGGTTCGCGCCCTGACATCCCAACTGTCCCAGACTGCCTGGACTAGGACTTAGCCGATTTTCATGATTTTTTCTACCCCATGCTTGGTTTTTTGCAACCCTTTTCACCCTTTTTTATAACTTTCTCTTTTCTTCTTGGACAGGAGAGTTAGAAGAAAGCTGAGGGGACCCCAGAAACATGATTTTTTGCCTTGAATCAATCTATCTTGCTTCGGGACCGAAGAATTTAATGCATGTTATCAAAGTTACCCACACTTTGGGAAAAGCTCCATGTTTTTGCTATCACACTGACTGTAACAATCCTTTGAATTGAAAAATATTAAGGGATTATGTGATTACGCATCGATAGTAGTCATGTCATACGATCAATGTCCTCGGGTGAAGTTCCAAATGATTGTGCATGAGATGGGAATTGATAATGAAAGGTGAAAGTGCAAGTGTCGTAGTTGAGTTTAATATTTTTGAGTGTCTTCTATTTTATGTGAAATTGGGGCATATACATTAGTCCTGTGAAACTGGCCACTTCGATCCATTGGGAAAATGTATTAGGATCCTCTAGAAATGTGTACAGTTGAGGAAAGACTAGACTCTTGAACTAAACCTTCTTTATATTTTGTATTGACGTGGCTGGGATCTTGGGCTGTGTGACTATGGAAATTGTCTTTCTTCTTGGCATTTCTTCAATCTGTTATAAAAATTTTGCTTCTTGTTTGTAGTTGTCTTTTGACATTCTAGTTTCTCTCGCTCCATCTAGCTTTTGTAGATCACCCTTGTTTACTGAAGGTTTTTCCTCGTATGCTCTGGCTTCTCTCATTTGTGTATAGTGAAAATGACTATTGTTCGTGTATATATAGGACTTTTAATACAACTATTGTTCGGCTGCATAGAAAAAATCACCCTCTATGCTACCGGTCAATGGCATTCTCCATGTTACCGGCCAGTAGCATTCTACATCCTATCAGCCGGCAGCATGCAGAATGCTACCGAGTAGTAGCATTAAGGATGCTACCGTTCGATAGCAAGTAGAATGTTACCGGCCAGTAGCATGGAGAATGTTACCGGTCGGTAGCATGAGTACTACTTCTGGCCAGTAGTAGTATTCATGCTACTGGCCAGTAGCATGTACAATTCGACCGACCGAGAGCATGGAGAATGCTACCAGCCGGTAGCATTCTTTGTGCTATCGGTCGGTAGCATTATTCATGTTGTTGGTCGGTAGCATGTTAAAACTTGCTCCTTCTACTGCGCTAACCTTACCCAAAATGATGTTAAAAATCGTCTTCCACATGAAACAACTTTTCCTACAATTCATCATACATGCGAAAGTGGTTTTACTAAAATTCACTCAATATTTTCCAAAGCTTTTTTTCGGAGGTACCCTTAAAATTTTCCTTGCTAAGAACATCGCTATTTATAGAATAGCATTCCGGATTATTTATGTCATATTCAATTTTGTGATTGCAATGTCTCCAATAAACCCATAAATAATGATATCCCTCTTATATGAGCAGCGTTTGAACGCCCCTTGTCTGGAAAATCTCTGCTACCCTTATTTGTTGTTGAATGTGATGTACCATTCCTTAGATACCAAACTTCTCTACCGTATTGAATTCTGTTAATTTTTTTTGACAAATCTGGTACTAAATTTTCTGGCAAGTATCCCACATGTTTACTATTTACATATAAATACCACCTATTCCCTAATTGATTCCGTTCCTAAAAATGAAGAAAATAACATTGATGAATGCCTTCATGTTTCTTAGAAACATTAAAAAAAAAACTTGAGATTTGAAATGTTTACTTGCTTTTTTGGGTTGCCATGTACAGACACATTTGTGAGCACTTGCCCTAGATACAGTTGAGTAGACTTATCCATCACAAATCCAAGATATTTTAAGTCATAGCATCCTGTTGATTTGTAACCATCACTCTGTTCAATTCAAATATGACATTAGAAACTGTAAGTTGAAGCAAAATAAAGAATTCTATAAACTTAGAAGATTTTTGTATTGAATAATGAACTTTTACATATATAAACAAGAGATATACAACACTATCATACAAAAAAAAGGTGGAAAGAGTCACACCCCAGAATGCCTTGATGCAATTTGAATTGCATCCTTACCATCCAACGTATATAAAATCTAGGTGTAGCATTGCCATATAATAGTGGGACGACCTGTGATGATCACATTAGGAAGTTATGAATCTCCAAAACTGATAGCCCAACTTTATCATAGTTATGGAGTTTGATTTATTGCATAGTATATTCAATGCCAATCAACACAAAAGCATTTGGTTACGTGTCAACCATCTTGTATTTCCTGAATTATTGAACGATTAGGGTTTTCGACAGCTAACCTCATTAAACTACTAACTCACATCATATCTATCGATAAACGGTTGTCATACGCCAAGGTTTCACGTTGTATAAGTCACAATGCCTTGATTGATCACCAGTCTTACCAGGGCATGCTTTCAAAATTAAAGCATTGAAAAAACAAACAAACGTAAGTAAGTCCACAGAGAATACCAAATGATGTGTTATCAGTGTTTTTTTACAACATTGAAATGATTAGATCAGTGAACCTCTTTCATGAGACTGTCATCAAACACATTCATTGGGTGAGCCACTTCATCTTTAATCTCTCTTGCAACTACCAAAATCATTAACTCAACAACCAACAAAAGCTTCAATATCCCAAAAGATTTGTGAGAAGCCATGCTTTTACGCAGATCTAATGCCTTAAAATTTATATTTATAATACTATGGCTAACACAATTAAATTTATGGAATTTAAGTAAATAATAGGTTGTAATAAATGACTTGAGGTTAATAATGATTTATTTTTGTCATAGAAAAACTATTGAATGACAAATTCTAATTAAAGAATATTTAAAATGGAAATTAATAAGTGTTTAAACATTCTTTCATTAAAACCCGTGTAGGTGGGCAAATAAAACAAAATGTTTTCCCACCACTTATTCACGTGGCCACTTAAATAGTTTTTATCTCCTTCAAAATTACTTAGGGATTAATATAAATCCCACACCGCAGCATTCTCCATGACCTAGGTTTGACCATTCACCCGCTTTCCACGTCTCACATCTTATCCACTTTCTCAACTCAAATTGACTAAAATTCGTGACTTAAACTTAAAATTATTATTAAAATCAATAAGATGTGTTTAAATTAACTTAAATTATACATTTGAATTACATGAAGATCTCCCCATCATACCAATCCAGGATTAATTCACATCTTTCCAAAAAGTTTTTGGACACTTTTTGAGTGAATAAAAATAAAGGATATAGAATTAATTATCAAAAATATATGCAACCCTTTATCAACACAACAATGACTTATTCTTGCAAATGAACAAGAACTATAAATCAATAGTCTTTCCTTCACAAATTATCCACCAATAAGTTTGAGAGTTCATACTGTTATTTTTGATGAATCAATCAATTATTTATAATATTATGCTGCCCATAATCTATCAAATCAATCATTTTCATGCTCATAGCTTGATCTAACTTCCATTCGGAATATCCTGGAACACCCACAAATCAACAAAAACTTACTAATCAAATGGATCCAACAAGAGCGTCACTAAACCTTCCTCTTATAGTCAAATCCAATCTGAGGTGATTTTAAGATTTACAACCAAAGGTTTGCATTTGCTTTGTATTGATTTTTTCTTATTTATTGTAATTTTCATGCTCTACAATCCACTACTTGTTCAATAATTTAGATTTGCTTACAAACGATGTGATCTATAACTCTCACTAAGAAACTAAGAGCTACAACAATAATTAATCATCCAACATGACATAATTGAAGATGCAACCTATAGAGCTATGTTGATAGCTATATAAACCTCCTAGCTAAAGATGAAACCAACCAAAAATCCTTCTTAAACTACCGAGAAATCCCCCATCGAATATATATCATGTTTTGACCTCATGGCTCTTAAGGGACTATGCCCGGACAAGGTAGCCCAAAAGCACGGGTAGTGTAAAGAACCAAAACAAATCCTCCATTAGCATTCACCTAGAAACCCCGATGTGTTGGCGTAGTTAATTCGTTTCCACGAACTTCCGTTTGCAAACTACGTCTGGGAGCCCTACATTAACTCAGACTGCAGTATTTCACGCGTTTGCAAACAATAAGACAGTGAGAGAACCGAATGGGAATGGAGAAAAACAGAAGATGATTTCATAGAAGGCTTAAACATGGAGGTCTCTGATCTAATGAGATGTCTGTAGGTGCCATAGAGTCCAAGAAATCATATGTCAAAGATATAGCGTGTTTTAGCCTCAAGGCTCTTAAGGAACTACGTTCGAATGAGATAGTTCGAAAGCAAAAGTAACTTAGGGAACCAAAACAAAGCCTCTAATAGGTGTTCACCTGGCCACTCCGACCTGTTGGCATAGTTGGTTTTGTCCAACGATCTTCCATTTGCAAATTATAGCATCTGGAAGTCGTACGCTGACTTAGACTGCAATATTTCGCACGTTTGCAAACAATACGACAACGAGAAAACTGAATGGAGATGGAAAAAACCACAAGAGGATTTCGTAGAGGGCCATGAGATGGAAGTCTTGAATCTGACGATACATCTTTAGGTGTCATGGAGTCCGAGAAATCACCCGTTGAAGATATAGCGTGTTTTGGCGTCAGGGCTCTTAAGGGACTACCTCTGGACGAGGTAGCCCAAATGCACAGGGAGCATAAGGAAAAAAAAATTCCTCCAATACCATTCACCTAGCCACCCTGACATTTTTGAGTAATTAGTTCAATCCCACGAGCTTCCATTTACAAACTATAGAGTTTGATAGTTATACACTAACTTAGACTGCAATATTTCGCGCGTTTGCAAACAATAGGACAACGAGATAACTGAATGGTGATGGAAAAAACTGTAAAAAGAATTTTATGAAAGGATTCAACATTGAAGTTTTGGATCTAACGAGATGTCTCCAGGTGCCACAGAGTCTGAGAAATAACATGTTTAAGATATATCATGTGTTTGGTCTCATAGCCGTGATTAAAATTTGCTAGAAAATTCCCAAATCTTCAATTATCACACTAAAACTACAAGCTAACATATGTCATAGCATGAAACATGCATACATACCTCCATAACAAAAATAATATAATTTTCATAGCTAGAAAAGTGCAATAAGGCCTCGACAACTTTGCAGGGAAGTTATTCAAACATCAACCCCAACTATTTATAACAGCTTCGAAGTTGTTAATAACAGCTAAAGTTCCATACATGTAAACTGTTTTGATTGCTGCAAGTAAAACATTTATTGGATTAATTAGACCAAATAATTGTATCGAAGTTCGTTGTTAAATAAAATAAGTCCGAATTAATGTGTCAATCTCTCAATGGTGTTGTGGTGTTTGAGATCCATTTCTGAATGGCCTCACTCATCTGCATCCATGGTTCCACTTCAATTATTTATTACCTTTCATATACCATAACCAAGAAGTTGCATAGAGAATATTCTTAATAGAGAGGATAACTGTTAAAAAGCCAATTACAATATGGATGATAAAAGAGAGCACATAGAGAAAATGAAGAAACTTGGTAGAAAAATGGAAGGGCAGCATTTATTCCCTCATCAAGCCTCCTGTTATTCAATAATGCGCTACATTTGAGTCCAAGGCAAGTAATTACTCCCCTTTTTGCCGATTGACAAGAAATGAACATTGCGATGATTGAGTGAACATTTATGATGATTGTCCAATTCCAATATGCGGTAATTATTATATATATGAAAAAAAACAGAGGATGGTTTGTTAAAAAAATAATGATAGATTTATTCTCTTTGAAAACATACAATTTGTCTCTGATCCTCAAATCCAAAACTCGTGAAATTATCTGAATCTACATCCACTAGTGGTTTTGCTTCTCATAATTTTATCTTCAGTACATACTAGCTAGTTTCTCCTCTGCTTGACTAGAACAAGACTACCAACTATTCGTAATAGAATTCACTGCACCTGCACCCACTCAAAAACTTCCCACGATACCAGCTTGTTTCTCCTCGTCTTGACTAGACAAAGCTACTGGCTCTGGTAGAAATCTAAACCCGATATGCAAATACAAAAGCCTATTTCTCTTCTCGTGTTTTCAATTTCCCAAAATTGGAATCTCGTTGTCCAAGACATGGGTTATACTTGTAGGAAATGATCAAATTCCACTAGAACATAATGACGTCAACTACAAGGTTGCATTCCACGTGAAATGCATAATCCCTGTGTTCTTATTTACAGAGAATGACTAACTTGAAATGAGCATTTCCTTTGCTCTACTTTAAAGAGAATAACTACCAAAAACAACCCAATATAGAAGAACCGTTATTTAACTTACCATCCCTTGTAAGGCAGGGGCCTCAGAATTCATCCTGAACACTTGGCCTCCCAACTGAATGCCATTGACTCTTGATAACCTCAGAAAACAGCCCAACCTGAAGTCAGTCAGTCATTCAGATATGGTTTTCTCGACCTGCATGTACTCCGGTTTTGGTTACTTGTGCTCACCACCAAAGCTCGAAACTCATTCACATCTGCCCAATAATAACTAATATTTGAGTGATTGGAAGAATCACTTTATTTCAAGTCAAAACCTTGAGATGGATATTATACATGATCCTACAGCAAATATTTATCTTCGGTACTCCACACTTGGATATTATACACTGTCCTCTCAGTAACTGTTAACAAAATCATAAAAACAAGATTAGCCTTTTATCAGTTCTCCTTTAAAAATTTGGAATCCAACTTCTTACTACGTACAAGAAAAACAATTTAGAACTTGAGTTTCTATCTACTGAAAAAAGTAAGAAGACCCACCTCCAGCCCTGGGATCTGACTTCTTACTACATACCACGGCACTGGTATTGATTACAAAAAATAGCAATTTAGGACTTGAGTGTTCTGTCTATTGAAAAATGTAAAAAAAAAGAACCTTACAGCCTATGACAAATCAGGGCCTTGATGATAGGAATGACACCAACAAAAGCAATTTGAAGGTGTTCCAAGCTATTTATACGAATACTAGCTTGCCCTTTACCCCTGCCGTCAAAATTTGCACAAGCTTCCAAGGTTGTACTCCTTCCAATAGCAAAATGTGATTGCAAATTGAATCCAATAGTAAGATCTTCGTGCCAGTTCATTATGGAAAGCCCTAAAGTAGCATGTTTACCACCAACTAGATAATCCTTGTCTCTCAAGGTAGCTTCCACGTTTCCACCATAAGCTAGGCCACCTCGATCAGACATGGCACCCCCATTTAAAACGACCTTGAACTTTTTGCCAATCATCAATATATCCTCAAGCTTCATACCAGCCGATAAGGTATCCCCTAATAGAGTAAAGGACATTCCAGCTTTGGTCTTGTTGTATTTGAAATTACTGAGTCTTGTTTCACTATGCAGGTTATAAGACATTTCCTTACCAATGTTCTGAATATCAAACCTCGCCGTTGTCATTTTTCCTTCTCCATGCTTCAAGGAAGCAGCACATTCTAACTGCAGGTTAGCCTCCTCCTTGCCCTTTATGACCTGACCTGAAACTGAAACAGGAATTACGCTTCCAATTACAAAAGTCTTCTCTAAATTCAACCCTCCATAGCCAATATCATGATCCCACCCATAACTCTCCAGTACTGGCTGTACAAGCCACTGACTCACCATGTCAAGCAAACGGTACCTGTAAGCAGGACTATCAGCATCAAAAGATGGTGGCAATGTCATATCTAGCATAGGCATGGGTATCGATTTAGCTGTGCCAATTTCCTCTTCCATGTGCTTCTTGTCTTTTTCATTTCTCTCCTTGGATGTATTTATCTTCTTCATAGAACTCCGCCGCCACCTCTTTTCTTTCCACTGTTTTTTCATGAACAACTTTTCCCTGTAGTCTAAGTCATCAAAATAGGCTTTCTTCTGCTCTTTATCCAAACTAGCAAGCTGAGACCTTGTCAAACTTCTTAAAGGAGGTAGTTTATCATACTCAGATTCTTCCTCCAGATCTGATGAAACATCAAAATCATCATCAGAAACATCCACATCCCAAAGTTGTTCTTCGGGCAGCTTAAGTTGAGATCTTGACTGCAACAAAGAGTAAAGAAATGAAGGCAATGGTGGAGCCATTACATGAGTTACCGACGGCTTCTCATGCATGCCATCTTCTTGCAACTTCAAGAGCGAATTTGCCTCGGCCAAAATTTTGAACGCAAAGCAAAGTAGCAACAAGTCATTCTTCCAAGTCTGCCCATTTGGGAGAACTCTCTGACCTGCCCTATTGGTCCTGCATGAAGGATGGTTTTCTACCAAGGATACAGGATTCACAAGACGCATATCTCCTACAGCCTGGCGGATAGCTTTCTGTACCACCTGAAAGCGCTGAGATACATATGTTTCATAGCTTATAGGAATTCCATACGGACCGTCAGGCAGAGCAGATGCAGCATGTGTAAGGACTAATATGGCATTGAACCAGACTGCAGGTCTAAAGGCATCTGTTATAGTTCGTAACAAATGGAAATCTCCATTACCTCTGCTCAGCATATCCAACCGGTCAACGTACAGAACAATATCTGGGGGTGTCTTCTTAATGAAATGCTTTATTGATGCCAAGATCTTCCCATTTAGAGATTGATCGGCTGAGGAAACATGAAGGCCAGGTGTATCGATCACTCTCACCCTGATCCCATTTACTGTTCCCACAATCTCTTGCACCCGTTTAGTCCCTGGTCTAAATGCATCAGTTTTAGTTGTCACTTCTCTAAAGATTAAATTTATAGTTGCAGTCTTACCAACTCCATTCTTTCCAATAACCAATATCGTACAAGTGAAACCCAATTCTTCCTGCCGAGATGCTTCTAGTTCCTGCGCAATTAAATTGCTTATGTCAAATCTGAAAGGTCCAATTCGGCCAGAATTCCTGCTCCGCCACAGCTGCTCTGCAAAGCCAAGCCTGTATAGCACCTGTCCAACCACAAAATTGTCTGGAGTCTGGCACAACCTGTGAGCAAGACGGAGGAACTTCACTTTGAGCTCCTGAAGTTTTTCTTGGGTTTCATGTAATTCATTGATCTGGTCCATTGGAGATGAAGATGGTTCACGTACTGAAAAACCATTTGGTACAGAATGCTGCAGCAAATTTATTGGACTCTCCAGTGCAAGAACAGAGGATCCAATACCAGCAGGGTGGGCAGCACCAAGCACCAATGGACTGTTGGAAGCAAGTAAAGCAGTCACATTCGCATGCAAGTCGTCTTCTTCCTCACTTTCAGTATCATCTTCTACCTTTCTCTTTGAGCTAACATCCACAACCCTATTAACAGGCTTGTAAGACCAGGTTGGAAAGTTAAACTCTGATGAAGGCTTCCTATTAAAATTGAGCTCATATATACTACCAGAGTTATCGGTACCAGGTGCCAATGGATTGTTGGAAGCCAGTAAAGCAGTCAATTTTGCATGCAAGTCATCTTCTTCCTCACTTTCAGTGTTATCATCTTGTAAATTGATCCACTTTGAGCTGACATCCACAACTCTAGTGAAAGGCTTGGGAGACCAGGTTGCAAAGTCCTTGCCCGAGTTCTCAATTATTTCCCTTATCTGAAATCCAAATGTGCAAACTCCATTCTGAGGTGGATTCTCTTCTGCGAAAGTAACATCAATTAGTTCACGAGTTTCTGCCTCAGAATACTTCTCCTTCGGGACTGCATACTCCTGCTTCAAGTCTATGTCTGCAATTGACTCTCCATATATCCCCCCAACAGGCATACATACAACTGATGCATTTTCAGTGACAATATTCTCACGATTTGGCTGTTTTTGGTCAGTTTGAGTATCTTCTAAAGGTTTTACCTCCCTATTTACTTTTTCAACTACATCAATAGATTTGATAATGCCCGTGTCATAAACAATTAAGTCTGCATCATTTGATTTTAGAATATTTATAGAAGAACGTGTGCAATCCCATGACACATTCTGAGCTACTTCACCAAATTCATCCATGCATTCTTTGTTACTTGCACCTTGAACTTCTACAAGATTCAGGTATACATTTTGAACACTACAGACTTCATCTCTTTTGAAGAGTGGCAACTCATCAATCAGATTCATATCTATCTCAACCTGACTTTCATTTCCAGCATTAGAACCCAGTATTATCCATGTTTCATCATCGGTCACATCAATGTCTCCAGAAATTTCTATTTCCTCATTAACCACCTGAGCAGCCTCTATCTTAGCCCCCACCTGCTGCTTATTACATTCAGTAGCGACCTGAAAACCAAGTTGTGTCTCTATTTCAACCTTCTCTACACAAATATTTCCTTCACCTACATTATTTGGACCTTTGATTGACACTGGAATTTCAGTAAGGTCCTCACCGAACTCATTTATAGGTAGTTTAAATATTTTGAATTCATCGTCTATCTTCTTCTCAAATCCTACTCCCAGATTTTTCTCCACTGCTCTCGCTTTCTTTGTGCCAAACTCACTCATTGACATTTCTGATTTGGCAACCGTGAGCAACAATCCTGCCTCATCAGTGGGTACTATCTGACAGTCATGTTCCTTCCCTTCAAGTATTGCATGATGTGCCTCCTTCATCTCTATTGTTGGCTCCTCAGTCACAGAGTTGCAGATTTCACATGTGCCTGCCTCTTTAAGTGCTATGCCACATTCACCCGGGATATTACATATAGGATCTTCAAACATGCAATGTGTCAGTATACCCATTTCTCTCGCGTCACATATATTAGAATTTGAAGACTGAGATATAGCCCTCCCATCATACTCAGGGACAGCATCAAATGGGTCTCGCCCTCCTAAATTGTTCTGATTTTTATCTTTATTGTCTTTTATATCATGATTTTCATCTTCTCTCACCTTTAACCACTTCCCCAATCCGTACTCATCCGATTGAAGCATAATCACATTTCCAAACACAGCTTCTTCTTTCTGGTTTTCTGCTTCATTCTGCTTGAGCTCAGGAATCTTCTCCCTTTTCTCCTGCTGTATGTCCTGTGTCCCATCCTGCTGCTGCTCATCATTTTCTTCTTTTCGATCCAGCAAGTTTATAATACCCCTGTTTTTGTTCTCAGCTATTTCTATTTCTCCTCTATTCTTCTCAGCCCCAGGTGATTCATTGTGGTCAACGTAGTCCACTTTGAGTCCTGTGACGGGCATTTCTACAGCCAAGGTTTCTACAGAATCCATTACGCTTTTGACCACTTCCAGTTTGGAAACAGGCATGCCTTAAATCCAACCAGTTCTTTACCTGAAGTAAAATTAAAAAAACAATTGCAATTCAAAGGATGTAATCAATATCCGCAACCCACATAAAATAGTTCTCAACCAGCCTCTCCAAACAATAAAGCCTACATGCCCATACCCTCAAAAGTGGAGCAATTATTTAAACTACCAATCAATTACAGAAGTGCCAAAAAAAATCAAAAGGTCTTCTTTAGATCCTATGCCTAAATGCAGGTTAACTAAGACAATTAGACGCCCATCATGTACCACAAGAATCACAATATGCAGATGAACACCAAATATTTCTATCAATAAAATTCAAACTACTGAGCCAAGAGCCATACCCCTTGAAGCCACTCCTAGCTCGTGGTTTGTAATTCATGAAGTCATAGCTAATACAGTCTATTTGTGTATAGGCAGTTTCAAACACATGGCAACTGGTTGCTACGATAACACTTTAGTAATGTTATATTGAAATAAACTACACTACATACTCGAGATTTTGTCTTATTTATTTGAAAATGCACGATTTCTAATCTACAATTTGATGGAAACCACCAAATTTGTTCCGAATGCACATCTAGATTGGATTATCAATCAACCAAGGCAGGGATACTGCCCAATATTGAAAATACATATAGCTATTCCTCTATGTAGCAGGTTACAAGGCCATCTTGTCTTACATAGTTGTTAAATTATTATATTTAGGAGAGGCGGCACTTGTTAACTCTGCTCCCAATAACGAGGCATCAATACATTGTCTTGCGTAAATGTCTCTTTCATTTTTAAGCAAGTAATAGTGTTTGATTAAGAATTACTATATCATACTACTCACATAACCCATAAACCTCTTAATTCACTCCAGACCACAACCCCCATGCTTATGGAGCCAAAACACAGACTTAGAAATTTCATCCAAAAGCTGTGGGAACACCACCCTCACACAAAGTCAAAATTCCAAAACACCAAACCCTACCCTGTGTTCTAGTAATTGAAGGCTTCCAAAAGCATTATTTTTTGAGATTTTTATCCTCTGAAGATGACTTTCATCAACAGCCATTATCTTGGTGACATTTTTTATTTACCATCATTAATTTGGTAATGATCGTAAGGCAAAGGGACCTACTTAACACACAAGCATCATAAATTCGAAGCCTGCTTTATTCAGCAAGTTTGAACTTGTGATAGAATGGTAATGAAAAAAACTCATTAAAACATGAATCGTATTCAAATACTCTCACTGTATAAACCAACTCATAAACCCAGTTGACATGTGGTGTAGCAACAATGGGTTGCAGATGTCAAATTAAATCTTAAGAACCTGTCCGAGTTGAAACCGCGTTGCTATAAAGCTGGTGAACCCATAATCTCACCTGACAGTTTGCCAAGTGAGCTCAAGGTATTGTGGTTCAAATGCCCCCACTACAATAACTCCAGGGAACAGTGACAAGGTTCTCGAGTGGTGTAAAGAATATGTATGTGATATACTCGAACCTACCAGAAAAACTAAATCCCACCCAACCGAAAAAATCACAACCAATTAAATAAACAAGCATAAACCCTACTGCAAAATCCCACCAAAACCATCTAACAATTCCAAATATCTTTCTCCAACCAAATAATGCAACAAACAAACATAAATGTAAGCTGAGACAAAACTCATTCACAGAAACAAAACCTCCGGCTACCCATGAATGTTTTTGACAAACTAGAAATAAGAAAATAATGAAATTGTTTGTAAAAGAAATCAAGGCTACATAAAATAGAGGGAATAATACTAACCTGTGAATGGATTGGTAGTAACCGTGAAGAAATTCAGAATATCTGCCTGCAATGGCAATAGTATGAAGAATGTTGTTTACCCACTGACCCAATATAAAACTAGTTCCAACTATTACCGTATGAAAATATTTCATGTGTATATAATGGGATTTGAATAAGTCATTACAGCGCAGATTCCGAAGTCTCTGTGAAGCTTGGAGACTTAGAATCCAACCGTCCCTCATACCAACATACACATTTCCTCTTATATTTGGCATTTATGAAGTGAGATTAAGTTCTTTTCTTAAATAGAATTAAGTAGAGTTTCATTTGCAAAGCAGATAAGGTTTATTGTTTTCGAAGAAACTAGGAAGCTCTTTAACATCTAATTTTTGTATGTGTTAGTGTATTTGTGTGTTTAACCATATGGTGTTAGTGTATTTGTGTATTTATTAAGTGTTGGTCTAAATTAGGTTTTTGTCAACATGTGTTTCTTCATTTGTTTATGATTAGCTTCGATAGTTTTGTATTTTGTATTGTTCCTTGCAAATGTATGTGTTTGTGAATGTTATGATCTATTTTATTTGGCTTTGTCCTTCCATTTCACGTTACTTCTCTTTTTCCTTTATTCATTTCGACCTCCTCAACTTCTATTTATTTTAGACCCTTAAAAATATCACTAATAAATTCAAATTTAAAAATAAAAACTACAAAACAACTCCTACACAATTCTCGTGCTCGTTGAATGTCAAAAACATTGTTTCCAACTATTCTCATCATTTTCTGTGATTTTGTAACTACTACAAACCTAGTCATTTTCTTTGTGGGGCCTTTCGACCCTAGACTTGGGTTCCTGGAGTTTTATGCCAAAAAACCTTCTCTCAAGGATGGTCCCACCCAATGTGTATGTAGTTTGTGTGTCAATATGGCTCTAAGGGTTGAATTTAATAAGTGTATAAATACAAAAGTGCACTAGTAACTTTAAGAAGATGAGTGTTTCTCATAACCCTTTTTTGGCTTTGCACAACAAAATATTATTAATAAAATAAAATGGCCTAATTATATGGTTCAGATAAATCGTAATGCATTTCTAATTGAACATTTGCTTCGTGATTGGAATGTGCATATAAATGGTGTTAGTTGATGTGTGGCCAAAGGTAATTATTAGTATGTTCCATATCTTTTAGTTATTCTGTTAACACTTGGTAGCTAATTGTTGGAAGCACAACCACTGTCGCAAAATGAGGAAATAAGGGATAAAATATGTGGAATAATCCCTCACAGAATCGCAACAGTAGAAACTAATATGCAGAAAATATTACAGATCTCAAATAAAAGTGCAGAATAAAATAACACAACACAAAGAGACAGTATTTAACGTGGTTCACCCAATTTGGGCTACATCCACCAAGAATCACTTGCTCAATTTTATTACAAGCCACCACTCTCTCAATACAATACCCAGATCTGTTTGGAGCTATGCTCAACAAACTCTACAGAATTCACACCCGAATTCAAAACACATCTGCAATGTTACATCAATACCTACCATATGCACAAAACCATATAAGTAGACAACTGCTTAAGTAGTTTTACAAAACCATGGGTATCAAAACCATGGGCCAAAACTGTCCCATAAACCTATGGGTCAAAAATCCCACCCATATGAGAAAAGCACATTTCCTGGTATATCGGGCACATTTTAAGGCCAAAAAAAAAATTAGGGGGCTATCGCCCCCGGACCCCCGCTCGGGGCCCGGCCCGGCCCCGAACCCCAGTGAGACAACTATGGAAAGTGTACAGTACTCTTAGTGTACAGTCTTCAACACTTTCTCACATGAAAACAGGCTCCACAACCTAACAATCTCCCACTTGGAGACTAGTTTTCCTCTGAGCAAGCTTCTCAACCCTTCACTAGTTTCCGTGAAGACCAACCAAAGCTGAACACAGCTTCAGTTTTTCCCTTGTGACCACCTTGGTCATCATGTCTGTAGGATTCTAACTGGTATGAATCTTCTCCAGCTTCAACTTCTCTTCCTCCAAATTGTCCTGATGAAATGGTACCTTAACTGTATATGCTTCATCCTAGAGTGGAAAGTAGAGTTCTTAGCTAGGTGTATAACACTCTGACTATCACTATGCAACTTTCCTTCCTCCTGCTTATGCCCCAACTCCTCAAGAAATTGTTGTAACCAAATCATTTCTTTTCTTACCTCTGTGGCAGCAACATACTCAACCTCTGTGGTTGACAAAGCCACCAGCTTCTGTAGTCATGAAATCCAGCTCACTGTTGTCCCACCTACAGTGTAAACATAACCTGTCATGCTCCTCCTACTGTCTACATCTCCAGCCATATCTGAATCTACATAACCACACAAAGTGGTGTCTGATCCACTGTAGCACAAAACTGTCCCCATGGTCCCTCTCAAATACCGAAGGATCCACTTTACTACCTGTCAGTGATCTCTACCTGGATCACTCATAAATCTACTCACCGCTCCCACTGCATGGGCAATATCAGGCCTAGTGCACACCATGGCATACATCAAACTACCAACCACTGATGAGTAAGGTACCTTGGACATCTGGTTTCTCTCCTGCTCTGTCTTGGGACATTTCTCCTTTGATAACTTGAAATGGCCTGCCAAAGGAGTTCCAACCGATTTAGCATTCTTCATATATAACCTCTCCAAGACCTTCTTAATGTACTCTTCC
The DNA here is from genome assembly GCA_019776745.2 of Taxus chinensis. Classification (NCBI taxonomy): domain Eukaryota; kingdom Viridiplantae; phylum Streptophyta; class Pinopsida; order Cupressales; family Taxaceae; genus Taxus; species Taxus chinensis. The sequence goes on along the minus strand of JAHRHJ020003525.1, from coordinate 50,492 downwards.
TGAGGTAAAGTCAGCTTTCATTCCTTCCTATCCTGAGATATCCTCATACCAAGGATTTGTTTGGCTGCCCCCAAATCCTTCATAGCAAAGGATTCACTTAGCTGCTTCTTGAGTACTTTTATTTCCTGCATGTTTTTACCTGCAACCAACATGTCATCCACATACAAACACAAGGATAATATAACTTCCATCCTCAAATTTCTTTGTATACACGCAATGGTCAGAATGACATCTAATATAACCTTGCTCCATCATGAAGCTATCAAATTTCTTATACCATTGACGTGGAGCTTGTTTCAAGCCATACAAGCTCTTCTTCAGTTTGCACACCATCTCCTCTTTACCTTTGACCTCATAGCCCTCTGGTTGCTGCATATATAGTTCCTCCTCCAAATCACCATGGAGAAATGTAGTCTTTACATCAAGTTGTTCTAAGTGCAAGTCTTCTGCTGCAACTATTCCAAGAACAGTTCTAATAGAAGTCATTTTTACTACAGGAGAAAAAATCTCATCAAAATCTATACCTTTTTTCTATGTAAACCCCTTGACCACCAACTGGGCCTTGTATCTTTTCTTTCCTCCTTCTTCCTCTTTGACTCTGAACACCCACTTGTTCTGTAATGCTCTTTTTCCTTCAGGTAGCTTCACCAAATCCCATGTCTGGTTCTCCATGAGAGCCTGATGCTCCTCATCCATGGCTTGCTCCCACTTCTTCCTGGCATCTACCTGCATTGCTTCATCAAAGCTCTCTGGCTCTCCACTATCAGTGAGTAATAAATAATAAAGAGAAGGAGAAAAATGTTCAGGTTCTCTTCTTACCCTAGAAGACCTCCTCAATATAGGAGTTTGGGGTTCCTGTTGAGGAGGTTCCTGAACTGATTCATGTGTCACTTTCCCATCTGGAAGATCCTCTACCACTGCATATTCTTTCTTGGATTCTTCCTTGTTTTCCTGCAACTGCTGCTTATACATGAATTTCTCATTAAAGACCACATCCCTAGATCAAATGATTTTCTTGTCCTTAATACTCCAACATTTATATCCAAAGTCATCACCACCATAACCAATGAAAGTACATTTTTCTGATTTAGCCTCTAGCTTGGTCCTATCATCCTTGTCTATATGGACAAACACCTCACATCCAAAGACTCTAAGAAATGAATAATCAAATTTCTTACCATACCAAGCCTCCTCAGGTATGCCTCCATCCAAGGCACTTGAGGGTCCTCTATTTATCAAGTACACAGTTGTGCTCACCACTTCTACCCAAAAAGAAAGAGGCAGTCCTACATGTAACCTCATGCTCCTAGCACGTTCCATTATTGTTTTGTTCATCCTTTCTGACACCCCATTCTGTTGCAGAGTTCCTGGAACCATCTTTTTCCTACAGATTCCATTCTTAGAATAGTAATCATCAAATTCATTGTTGCAATACTCCCCTCCATTATCTGACCTGAGACATTTTAGCTTAAGACCTGTTTCATTCTCTACCAAGGCTTTCCATTTAACAAAAGTGTCAAATACATCAGATTTGTTTCTAATACAATAAACCCAAACTTTCCTTATTGCATCATCAATAAAAGTAACATAATAACTTGAACCCCCAAGAGATGATACCTGAGCCGGCCCCCACACATCAGAATGCACCAACTCTAACTTACTCTCTTTCTTTGTAGGTCCAACCTTGAGAAACCTTACTCACTTTTGTTTCCCATATATGCAGTCCTCACAGAACTCCAAACATATTTCTGTATATCCGGAAAAATCCTTCTTTATGATCTCCATGCCCTTATGGCTCATATGACCGAGCCTATAGTGCCACAATGTTGTATCTACTTCTGAAGCCACAAGATTACAAACATTAGTGCTATAAGTGGTTAAATACAAGGTTCCAACCTTCTTACCTCTTGCCACCACAAGAGCACCCTTGGTAACCTTCCAAGAGTCCACTGTAAATATCACAATACAACCATCACTTCCCAACTGGCCTGCCGATATCAGATTTCATTTTAAAGTAGGCACATGTCTGACATCCTTCAATAGCCATGTATTCCCATTCTACATCTTAACCTGAACAGATCCTTTTCCAACTATACTGCAAGGCTCATCATCACCAAGAAAAACATGCCCAAAATCCCTTGAACATAATCAACAAAATAATGCCTATGTGGAGTAGCATGGAAAGAAGCCCCCAAATCTAAAACCCAAGATTCAGTAATATTGTGCAAAGAAAGAATCAAAGCATCCTGACATACATTACCCGTTGCCACATTTTCCTCCTTGTTTTCTTCCTGTTGTTTCTTCTTGTCCCAAAGCTCCCAACAGTCCTTCTTTGCATGCCCAGACTTTCCACAGTGCCAACATACTATCTTGCTTTTGGATTTTGACCTTGCCCGATCCTTTGATTTTCCATGGCTTCCTCTATTCTTCTATCTCCCTCTAGTTTCCACTGTCAAAGCATTCCCTGAAGTAGAAGATTCCCCAGATATTTTTCTTCACATTTCCTCACTTAGAATCACCCCTACAACATCCTCAAACTTCAACTTTGAGTTAGCTGGAACCGAGTTGCTTACCGCCATTACCAGGCTATTCCAACTCTCAGGTAAAGAGCACAGAATTAATAAATCCCTAACTTCTTCATCAAATTCTATTGTAACCAAAGCTAGCATATTTACAACCGTATTAAAATCATTTAAATGATCTGCTACTGAACCATTCTCAGACATCTTCATATTAAACAACTTTTTCATTAAAAATATCTTATTAGAGGCAGAGGGTTTTTCATACAACTTCCCTAATGCATCCATCAGTTCTTTTGTAGTCTTTTCCTTTGAAACATTAAATAATACCAAAGATGCAAGACACAGCCGGATTGTCCCAAGTGCCTTCCTATCCAGAAAATCCCATTCCACATCCATCATGCTCGAGGGTTTGTTCACCTTCTCAGACAACGGAATATAAAGATCCTTCTGATAAAGGTAATCTTCCATCTGCATCTTCCAAAGACTGAAATTCTGCCCATTGAATTTATCAACCCTTGATCTTCCATCATCTGCCATAGCTCCCACTCAAGATAAAACTTTCCCTATGATTCAACACTTCAGCAAACCAAACCAGGCTCTAATACCAATTGTTAGGAAATAAGGGATAAAATATGTGGAATAATCCCTCACAGAATCGCAACAATAGAAACTAATATGCAGAAAATATTACAGATCTCAAATAAAAGTGTAGAATAAAATAACACAACACAAAGAGACAATATTTAACGTGGTTCACCCAATTTGGGCTACGTCCACCAAGAATCACTTGCTCATATTTTATTACAAGCCACCACTCTCTCAATACAATACCCAGATCTGTTTTTGGAGCTATGCTCAACAAACTCTACAGAATTCACACCCGAATTCAAAACACATCTGCAATGTTACATTATATACCATATGCACAAAACCATATAAATAGACAACTGCTTAAGCAATTTTACAAAACCGTGGGTATCAAAACCATGGGCCAAAACCATCCCATAAACCTATGGGTCAAAAATCCCACCCATATGAGAAAAGCATGTTTCCCGGTATATCGGGCACATTTTAAGGCCAAAAAAAAAAAATTGGCCCCAAACCCCAGCAAGACAACTGTGGAAAGTGTACAATACTCTTAGTGTATAGTCTTCAACACTTTCTCACATGAAAATAGGATGTACCCCAAGAATGCTTTTAGGCTGTGATGAAAGTTGTGGTATGATCATCTGGCTATTGCTTTTCATCTCCATAGAATTTTGGACACCCTTCTCATGCTTAGAAGCATGAAGTGGAGGAGTCAAAGCCAGTGGACCAATGTTTTGTCCCCATGGTACAGGTGTTTGTGCTACCATTTCTTCCTCTTCTCTTTCTTCTTTTGGTTCTTCCTCTCTTTCTTCTTCTGAAGGAATAAGGATTAGTAGTTCTACATAGATTCTTCAGTATGACTTGCAAGAGGATTTTCAGGAACTTGACTTATTACCTGTATAATAGTGTAGACATGTAAAATGTCGACATAATTAATAAATAACTAAAATATCTATAAAATATTATGTAATTCATAATATATTTCCCCCTTTCTCACTAAATCATTATCTCACAATTCCCATTTTAACTTTATAATAATTAATCACAAGATTAATAATTATAAATCCATTTTATCATTATTATTTAATATCCCATTTTATCATTCCCTAATCTCATTTATCATTTTAATCCTTCATTAACATTTCTAGGAATTTAATATTCCTACTCACCTACCCACCTACCCTACACATAGCATTTCTCATGTAATCATCGCCCCTTAATCATCCTTTTTAACCTAATCTAATCTTAATCCTAATCATATCCTTCACCTATAAATCTAGATCCTTCTATTTCTTGAAGTCTCTCTAAACTTCCCTCTATTAATTTTTAAAAATTCAAATAAGAAGCTTCCTTTCTCCATTGAATTTTGAATTCAATGTTTCCCGTCTTCCACTTAGAATTCTCCATCCTATCACATGAAGTTCCTCTCCTCCTTTATCAAATCATTTTTCTTCATCCTAAACTTGGATCCTCTTGAACCTCCATTTCCTCTCCTACCTTATTTTAGCTCTACTCCTCCATGAGAGCTAGTAAGGAGGAAGTTATTCAATCATAACAAATCTCTGCCATTTTATTCAATCCAATCTATCAATCCATCATCCTTCATCAATCAATCTAAGGCAATCAAGGGGAGGTGTTTCCCAATTGTCTCTACAAAATTTGAAGCTATCAATACCATCCTTGAGAAAATCCAACACAACAAATCCAGGAGCAAAGTTTCTTTCTTGGTAAGTGCATGACCATTGATGAAGTCAAAAATCACACATATACTGATTATTAAATAAGTAAATGTTGTTTTATGCTTATGGATAAAACTAAGAAAGTATTCACTAATGACCCATCTCGTTTCTAGTCATCAAACAAAAAAAGACATCAAAAGGCCTTACACATTAGTCATCACTTTTCAGTTCACTCAGGTTTAGCACTCGGCTCCATTTGTCATCCTTCACTCAATTCTCATCACTAGTCTTTGATGATCACCTAGATTGGGATTTGGCTCCTTGGTCCTAATTTCTTCTAGGGCCTGTTTCACATACTTGATTTTAATTTAGCTGCCAAAGGTCGATTGATACATTTCCTTCCTTCTACATCTCCTCATTTCACCATAGGTTTCCATGGTCTCTATGTCAGGATCATTAGTATCAAAATTGTAACAAGATATCCCTATTGTAAGCACTACATAACTACCTTAAGGGTCATAAATATATTAGACTTGGTTTCCCATCTTTGGCCTACTTGGTCATTGTATTTGTCTCATTTGGGAACCCTCTGCTCCTCACAAATTTGTGAGATCAGCTTTAATTCTATAATAATCCAATTCTTTTCTTTTGATACCTCATTTCTATGGTTTTTGTCCTTCAGTTCAAAATTTAAATTCGTATTGACCATAATGAATTTTATCAAAGTCAACATTGGATATGCATTAACCTATCCTACCAATTATACTCACAAAGTCTCTCATTTGCTACCAAAATCTCACCCATTATTCTAAACAACATGTCTTCATATTGCAAAGAACATTGGCTTGTCACTTCAATTGGGTTTATTTTCATTTATTTTTCTTCATATATTTAAAAGTAATCTAGGGTTTCATGGTAAGAAGTTAGTTCACTAGAAATCAAAAAGTTTGGGTGGGAATAATGGGTTTTCTGCTTTTGCTTTCACTAACATAGGAGAATCAAACCTTGATGCAACGGAACATCAAATTGACTCTTATTTGTAAAGTTTAACAATGGTGGATAAGAGGGACCTATAGATAATCAATCTACACATTTCTATCATTATTCTCCTTGTCACATCCCTATATCATAGCATTTTAATCTTCATCAAGCAATCCAAGCACAATCAAGGGGAGGTGATGTCAAAGTTTGTCCACACAGATTTGAAGCAACAATTAATTAATAAAGAGAAAATTCCAACACATCAAAGGAATATCTTTACAACCTTGTACATAAGTGTATGGTATTTTTATACCTCCCCCTTTCCATCTCATCTCTCAATCTGAGGTAGTGATGGAGAAGGCTAGATTAGGAGAACATCTTAGTTTGGTTTCTATCTTGCATTTTGCAAGCTAATATTTTTTTGTATTAATTTTGGCACCCACCATGGGGCTTACCCCCCACTTCTTATCATTTTCAATCTTATTTTATCCCTAAAATAAGTTGTCAAAGTTTCAAGAATTTTCATTTTGTATTTACACCTTCAAATTTTGAATTTTCAGGCTCAAATTTTGTTTTTCAGCATGAAATAATGCATTTGCTCTATGTATTGGCACCTATGTCCAAAGAATGGCACATTCAAACACTATAAAGATGCCTCCATATGTCCCTGTTTTGGCACCTTTTCACAAACTTTGGAACCTATAAAAAAATTTCAGTTTGTGTAGCCTTTGAAACTCTAAATTGGTTGGTTTTTTGCATGTATTTACATAGTTTCAACTTTTGTCATACAATCCTATGTTATTGTAGCACTTTTTTTAATTTTTATACCTTTCCAGAGCCATAAATTTTATGTAATCATCTCTTTTGCAAAATGACATATTTTTTTTACAACTAATAGTCTAATCTTGTTTCATATGTTTTGGTGATTTTTTATCATTTCTAAGATATTTTTTTTTATAGGTTTACATTTAGAAGCAATCTTGATATTTTATCCATTTTATATTTTCTTGTTCCAAACTACTAACACTTTGTGTGAGCTTCCTACGCTTACCAAAAATAAAAAATCAATCTAAAACTACTAACCTTTTTTTTTAGCATGATCATTTAGTCTAAAGACATTTGGGCTTATAAATCAAACTACTAACCCTTTGTTTTGTAGGGCCTCCTCTTGAAGACCCAATCATCAAATACTTTATTTATCATTTCATTTTTATCATTTAACATCTATTTATTTCTTTTGTAATTTTATTTCCTTTGTTGCTTGTTTATCTCGAAGGAAAAACCATGTATGCTCTCCTCTCACGTCCTAGGATGATCTTGAGGATCAAAAGCAGCTAACCTTCCCATTTTTATTTTGTAGGGGAAATGTGACGTGGAAGTGATATCCACACACTTTTCATAGTCCTAGGGGTCTCATGACCATGGGCTTCACCTCCATGCACATAGACACACCCCATGTTCCCGATGGGGTATATAAATTCTTGGAGAGTTATCATTATTGGCTAAGCACTTTTTTGTTTTAAGAGTAACGTGAAGTGAGGGGCTTCCACATCCCAATACCCAGGCCTTAGACAACATCCTTGCAACATGGAATTGGGCCCCACGTACCACAAGGTATATCAGGGACTCCCCTAGTGAGCTCATACATCCTAGACTAGGTAACCTTTTGGCCACATATCAAGCTATAGTGCAAGGAGGCTGCACTCCCCAAGATCACTCACTAGCTGACCCCACATTGACACATAGGTGGAGAGCCAATTTTGGCACCATCATTGGTGTGTGGTATTGAAAGCGGGCTATAGCTTGATTGTAATCCCACTTGACTAGTTAGGGTGTGTGTTGCATGTTTTTTTGTTTGCTTGTGAACACCCTTAACCATCCTATCACCTTAAAATTTTAATCAATCAAACATCATCATAATCAACCATCCTTAATCACACAATCCCAATCCAAATCCCATCACCATCCTTAATCAACCAATCCTAATCCAAATCTAATCCCCCACACATCCTATCAAATCATGGCCTTTGATCCTCAATCCCCATCCTCTCCAAACCAACATCCAAACCCCTACCTCTTTTCTAAATCCATCAACCAAGCTATCCCATCATCCCCCACCCATCAAATTCAACCATCTCACTTTGATCATGAAATCCCACACACTATCCAACACCTTAATAAATAAATCTCAAATCTCACATCCTACCTCAACCAATCCCCTCCTCTGCATCCAAATCAACCATCCCATGTTGATCCTAACATCCTAAAAACCATCCAACAACTCAATCAACAAATATCCAATCTTAAATCATGTATCAACCAATCACCTCCTAAACCATCATCTCCTAACCAACCCCATCCATAATTTCCCCTTCCTAATATCCCTACCCCTCACCCCATTGAATTCCTCTTTGAGGAACCCAAATCATCTCAATCCACACCCAAACCTAATCAACATAAATCACTATCCCCACAAGCCAATTACATCAACTTTGACCACCTCACTAACTTTGACCTAGACCAAGAGGACCTCCTTTATGTCCTTGCTAATCTAGCCACCAATCCCAAGCCCACACAACCATCCCAAATTCCAACCTCCAAATCCCCTATCAATCATCATGACCTACACCTTCCCCCATCAAAACTCATGTGGATAATCCACCACCATCCAAAATCTCAACTCCTAAATCCAATCATCATAAAACCTATAATCGAGTCCCATTCACATATCCACAACAATCCCAACAACTTAACCCAAAATTATTATCCCCCACATCTCATCTTAGTCCTCCATCCTCATCATCTTCATCATCCCAATCCAATCCTACATAATTTCTCCTAGATAGTCCCACATCCCCTAATCCACCATCAAATTTAGCCTCTAAGCCTATTTCATCCCCTCCATCACCTAAGCCCAATCCTGTCAAAACTATCTCATCCACCATGACTCCTAAGTCACCCTCATCCCCTTCTACCCCAAATCCTAAACCATCTAATGTGGCTCCTATGCCACCCTCATCCTCTTCATCCACACCAATCCTATCTTACCCCCTTCATCACCTAAACCTAACACTATCATATCCTCTAATCCTATTTCAAATCCACCATCCCCAATCCTAAAACATCTAACATGACTCCTAAGTCACCAAATCCTAAACCTAACAAATCCAATCCCAATCCTCTCCCCACCCCATATCCTACCCAATCTAATGAGGCTCCTATGCCACCTTCATCTACTTCATCCCCTAAATCGACCAAATCTAATGTGGTTCCTACACCACACCCATCTCCCAAATCTCCTTCATCCCCAACATCACCCAAATCTAATGTGACCCCCATATCATATCCCCTTCATCTAAATCTACCCATCCCCTTCATCTACATCTACTAATCCCAAACAATCTAATCCTAAGCCAAAACCATCTACCTCAAAACCACATACTCCAACCAATCCAAAATCAACCAAATCTACTTCGGCCTCCAAGCCCAAACCATCCACTTTGGCCCCCAAGCCTAATCCATCCCCTTCATCTTCTAAGCCACAAAAATCTAATCCAACTCATAAATCCAAATCAACCAAAACATCTCATAATCCACCTAATCCTTGTACCTTTACTTCCTACTCCCCCAAAACCATTTAACCCAAACCACTTCACTCCTTTAGGAGAATCCTTGACCACCATCTTCCATCATCTAAAAAAATTCAACATGATCATCCATCCCCCAATAAAATCACATGATCAAAACCTTCCCAAACCATCTTGGTATCGGGAACACTATTATTGTGACTTCCATCACACCCATGGACATTCGACCAATCATTACATGTAATTTAGGTCTTATGTCCAAAACCTCATTAACCAAGGGATTATTATCCTTGTACCTCTTTATCCACCACCTTTCCATCCCAATCCTCTCCCTAACCATCGTCCACCATCCAAATCCCACTTGACATCCAAACATCATCAGCCATCCAAATCTCATCGTACATACAAACATCCCTCACCAACCAAAAACCAAAACAAAATCTCACCCCATCCTTTGTTAAGTTTGGCCTCTTAACAAATGACAAAACTACAACCCCCAGTCTCATGATGATCACATGACATCATCTTCCCCATCCACTTCATATCCTATAGCCAAAAATATGTTCACTAATATGAAACATCAAGGTAAAGGCTTAGGCATCCATGAACAAGGCATTCACGAACCCATCTCCCTTCATCAAAATCCAGGTCATTTAGGCTTAGGGTATAAACCTAACACTAACAATTTCCCTCCCACTACTCCATCACAACCCATTTCTACCACTCCTCTTGTTGATCCTACCATCCCAACCACTCAACCCAATCACAAATCATTTAATCCCCCTACAAATACCAAACACCTAAAAATGGATTGAGCACATAATTTTTCATTTGCTCATGAATTTTATTTCCTTCCCACCCATCCTCCTTCCATCCAACATCTAAATCCCTTTGCATCTAATCCATTATTATCATCACATCCATTTATATCCTCTTCCAATCCATTCATTTGAACACTTGATCAACTTTCTCACACATGTTGTAAGACAATAGTACCTACTACAACCATGTGACCTTGGTCTATCATTACCTCCAACATTCAAGAACAATTGTCCTCCTAGAGATCCACACACTTTAACACACTTAATCAACTTGTGGTGAATACCCTTGGGTGTGTCTTTTAACACTCTATCCAATTTCATCTCCACACTCATTTCCATCCCCCATCAAGCCACTAGTGATTCTTAACCCCTTGAGAGTTCTCAAGAGAGTGGAACCTCTTTATGTAAAAAAAATCCAAATATAAAAAAGTAAAAAAATCATATCAAAATTAAAAATATCAAATAAAATCCACCTCAAGACTCTCTCTAGGGGTGTTTCCAACATCTCTACCAGGGCTATGGACGTATGGCTAAAAGAGAGCTATGTTATGACAAGAATCAGATGCATCTCCATCAGGGATATGGATTCATAGTTGATAGCGGAGTAATGCACATCTTAGCCTTCCATTCACCCTCCATCCACCTATTTGAATTAATCACTCCCTATACATTGGCTAGTTTTTCTTCACATACTACCCATTAAGTCTTCACTTCAAGTGGTAATTAACCATCACAATCACACACACTTTGATCTCGCAAAGACATAGGGCTCACATGTTTCCATGTATTGTTTAGACCTTGGTCACACTTCTGTTTTAGTCACCTCTTTCCTTACAACATGTGTTGTTAGGATCATCTTTCATTCATCCTTGATGTTATTTTCCTTCCATCCATCACATCCACATATTGTTCCCTTGGATAAAACATCTGTGGGAAGACAATGATCCTTTCCTTTTCATCCAATCCTCCTCATGTCCATTTTCGACTGTCATCAGATGCATGACTGGGGGCATCCTTACTAGCATCCAATGGAGGCAATCCATTTTAGATTCCCCTCACTTCACATCCTACCCTACACTTGGGGGAAAATCAAATCCATTTATCCATCCACACAGGCCACCCTACTTTACACTTGGGGTCACTTCACATCTATCCCTTAGTCCATCCCCTATACTTAGGGGCATATCTTATCATCTTTCATATCCCCCATCTTATCCTATACTACATCCCTCATCCTATATATCTCACATCCCACATCCCATCTAATCCTAACCTATCAACCAATCTTTATCCTATCCAACCTATCTAATTTCCCTCAAATCCTACCCAAACATGCTTTGGGACTTATAGGAGAAAGTTGCATCCCACCTTACATCCCTTCCCATCCCAAATCCTTTCATCCTACCTATCCTCAGCCATTCCCCCCATCCCAAAACCAAAATCTTAACATCCAACATCAAATAATCTAAACATGCAAAATCCAAAATCTAAAAATTAAAACATTCAAAAAAATCCATAAAAAGATCATTAAATTACACCAATAAAAAAATACAAAAATGTAATGCATGTGCTTTTGCTTGTGTGTATTTTCTTGCTTTTTTGCGTTTACATTCCCATTTTAAGACTTTTAGAAACAAGGGAATTTTTTTTTTTTAAATAATGTTCCCTGATCTAAATTCATAATTTAGATCACACATTCTTTATCAACCATTCATATAACAGATAACCATATGCAGCTGTAATGACTCGGTGTACTACCGATCTATTCATTTCATGACTCGGTAAACTACCGATCTATTCATGTTAAACATCAAGTATTGAATACTTTTCTATATACTACGTATACTTGGTTGTTCTTACCCTGTTCAGGGTATTGAGTGATCTGTCTAAGGATCCTATCTGAATATTTGTTACCAATATTCATCGGCATCACGAGCCTTAGACTAGGTGACATAGGACAACACAACCAACAACTTGCGATACTTTGGCCAAAGATTTCTAACATACTGTTTGTATTACTATTCCTTGATGGCATACTCGTCAATCTGGAATACATCCTTCACCCCACTCTATTGTTATCTAGAATGTCCTTTACTGACTTCCGTCAGTCCACTTGCCCAAGGTTTAACCCTAGTTCGAGTTAACAACATATGTTATGATAAGGGGAGGCTCCCGAAAACTTAGGGTAAGTTGGCATACTGGGTCGACCTAAGTCAACCCCGTGTGCCAAGGTACCCCAAGTTTTAGAGGGCTACTCCATATCTTAACCATGCTACTATCCAGATCTAGAGATAAACTAAGATCAAGTCCAATGTGTGTAGATCTAGATGATCAATGCAGAAGGGTATTGCCACATGTCGACTGCATCACTGTATCCTCAAGAAGATCCTAATCTTCTCGAAGGTACAACCCTGCAGTTGGCATGTGCCAGCATCCTACAGAACAACCTCATCGAGATGTACATACCCAAGGAATTTATTAATTGTTTAATTAATTTGGATTATTTAAATAGATTTCGGCCACCTGCCTAATCCCTAATCCAACATTCCATAAGTTCTTTTCTAAATTGATTCATTTAGCCCTTTAAGAACTTTGTTATATTCATTGCCACTTTTACTTTTTGAATACATAGTTAAACTGTCAGTTAAGCATAACTGCACAGTGTTATAATATTTCATATGTAAAAAGTACATTAACTTTTTAGAAAGTTCAGCGCCAGAAGATATCCAAAATAAATTAGACTTCATAACAAATGAAGTCTGATAAATTGAAGTCATGTTATCAAATCTATATGATTTATGAACAGTTATGAAAGATGAAGAGTCTTTCATTATATGTATAGCGTTAGGGTTTATTCTACCCCTTGATCACTTTTTTTTATAATGTATGTTCATCCTACTTTGCATTACTATGATTTATAGTTTATATAACGAAAATCACATTCTACAACTTTTCAAGTTGTATCATAAGTAGGGAGATTGAACTTAATCCCTTGATCCAATCTTATTAAAATTTAACCATTTAACATATAAATAATATGAAGATTGACAACAAGATGGAACCCATCTTTTTCATACAAATGCAAAGTAATTTACACAACCAATACTGGTAATCTCCCACCTTTCAATTTATCTTTATAACCATTACATTTACAAAACTTATGCATTCAGGTAAACTACATAACAACTGTATTAATTATAAAAGAATACTACTTTTCTTTTCCAATACAGTCTCAAGAACAAATCAGAGTTCATCACAAGAAATAGACTTAAATCAGCCAATGTATCATGTAAGTTTTTCCTTCTTTATCACTTACGAAGTCCGTCTGCAAAAATTGCTAACACAGGTTAGTTCAATGAACTGAGCATGATAAGCACTAAGCCTTAAAAAGAAGTGCATTCCAATAATTGTTCCATTAAAACAACTCTGCTTTAATGAGACAATTATTACATCAAATAATCAATATATCAAAAGCAACGAAAAAGAAGTACACTATAAACAATTAATTTTACTTCCATGAAAAGGAACAAAATATTATCTACCATTTCAACCCTACAAATAGAGTCTAATTGATCCCATCAATTATCCTTAGACAAACAACATATTATAACATCTCATTGTTCCCAATCTGCCATAAAAGAAATCAACATTTATCTTTGCTTCAAGCAAAAGAACAGTTTAGAGCATGGTTCATATTAAGATGACTCATCTATCTCCTAAACACAAGAAGAAGAAGAACCATTACAATTCATGCCTAAACACAACACATCCAAGAACAGAACAGATTCAAAACATGATTCAACTGTTTCTCCCAAAAGACTATTACCTTAAAATTTTAACAATTAAGATATTCATCTGAGCAAAATTTCATTTAATCCAAGAAGAATAGAGGATCAATTGGTTTTACCTGTAAGTTTTAAATCTACTTTTAATATAGAAGTTAAACTTTTGGAGATTTGAAACAACGTTCAAATATCAAGGCAAACTCATACAGGGTTACTCTCTACTCTTCATCATCCAAAGATAATTCTGAAAAAGATAGAGTGCCAGAGACAACTCACTCATCTCAAACCAACAAGCAAGGCCCTACAAAACAACAGTCTGCCAACAAACTGACATTTATAGTTCAATAAAACCAAATAATATAACCTCTTCCAACATCATTTCTACAAATGATTGTGCAAAGGAAGACCAAACAACTCATACTGGTATCCCAAGGTCAGGTTTCATTTTTGCATTACAAAAAGAATAACCAGTTCTTGGTTCAACAAATTATAATACAAAAACTATTAGAACAAATTCAAGTAATCCCTCCATAATAGTATACGGTACTAAATTACTAAGTTCTTCTCATAAAAGAAACTCAGAGTCTATTCTAAGAGGTCTGAGATACAAGTTTCCTCGGACTGAGAGAAAGGGCTACTCCCAATTAAATACCATCAACATCTTAGGAAAGAAGAAACAGTTCTTAAAATGAATTAACAATTTTATTCATCAAACGAGAACGTTTTTCTATCGATATCTTGGAGAGTTTTCCCCACAATAACCCAATTATTCTCCCAATTTTACCTTGAGTAAAAACTCGACAAAAGAGTTGTAAATTTTTTTAAACATTTATAACAAATAGAACACAACTCCCAAGTTCCAAAATAGAGTCGGTACAAGTCCTAACAAAGTTCAGATCTATACAATACACAAAATGAATGCAAATGAAAATACAACTTCCATTAACAGTTAGAAATTCCTCTACATAAAACACAGGTACAGAGCCATAAACGGCATCATCAAAGCCCTGATTATTTCCAAAAAAATAAACACGGGTTCAACACAACAAGTGACTCCTACATGAGTTCAAATCAAACGCAAAGTCCAAAGACTAACGCAACAGAACTAAGGTTTCCCACAAAGTTCAGAGTCCACATAAATAACAAAACATGAGTGTCGTGTACATTACAACCTTGTATTAACAGTGAAAATGATCACTAGAGAAATACACAGGACTCTAAGCCATTTACGGACTTCAACAATAGTCCAGGTCATTTACAAGTATAAAAATCACGATCCTTAAGAACAAAAGTTCTCTAACAACAGTTCAGGAAACACGAGTAATAAATTACGTGTACAGGATCAAATACAAACTTCTAACAATAGTTCGGAGCTACCTAGGTCTCCAAACTCCAGTTCAGAACAACAAAAAGCTCCTACACAGTTTTATAAGAAAACACGAAGTCCAAATACTAGCTCAAGTAGGACTAGGAATTCCCACAGAGTACAGAGTCCACACAAGTAACAAATACGAGTGATTTATAGTTACCAATCTACAATAACTATTTCAAATTTCAAAAGAATGTAAAACACGGTTGCAGATCCCAATATTTTCTCTCAACGAAACTCAAGTTTCAAATCTAAAACGAGCTCGGATACAAGCTCCATTAATACACAAGTTCAGCTCAAGCTCACGATCAACAAACACAAATTCCAGCAAGTTTAGATAGAACCCAAAGATCTCCAAACTCTGAACCACATTTAAATAGCAACGAAGATTTATCTAAACAGATTACTTCGATTTCCCGTTCTAAATGAAAAAGCCAAGTTACAGAGATACGTTTATGCATGCATTCTTATTTTTAAGAACTGTACATGGTAAGTTTCTAAACAGAACTCTATTTACCATGAAATTCAAAACCAATAACATAGATTTAATAAACCCCACAAGTCAATAACCAGACAAAATAAGGAATCCAAGAATCTCATAGAGCAGAATCGTTTTAATGAAACATTTATCAGAGAGAAAAATATCTTAAAGTTTAGAGATATATCATGCCTGATAGCGCTTCTGTGAACTCAAAAAGAATCTCCAGCCGAGCTCAAAACTTCTCCTTTTCTCCACGAAAAATCAAATAACCATGTTCTTTTTCCACCATGCCTCCTATATATTCCACGAACTGAAACTAGGTTTAAAACCTCAAAAATAGCCATCAAGTGTAGTTCTATCTGCTGGTTCGAAAAACCAGTGAGCATGCAGAGTGAAAATTGTGAAACATGCAAAGTGAAACAACCACATACCAAACCGTTTGCATGCCTTCCAAGGCAGTTTGAGCACGAAGACCAAAAACAATTAATTCCCTTAACTCCTATTTTCCCACCTATCCTCCTTTGCCACCGCCTCTCATGTTTAGTTATTGCCATTTTAGTGGAGCCTCCACCTAAGCCTCCACCAAATTCACTAACCCCTGCCAAAGCTGGCATTACCTCCAAGCAATTAAAACCTTATCAAATTTTTAATGCCTTGGAACCATCACCTACCATGTATGTGACCACCTAATTCCCCATTCAAACCCATTAGTTTAGGGTAGATTATATTGTTTAGGTTAGACCTTAGGTAATTTGTAGTTATATACATATACCTTAGGTTATAACCCAAACAACAATTACCACAATAGGTCTTAGCACATAGCCTAAGGTAGTTTCCACTTAGGTTAGATTAATTTTTCATTACTATAGTTTTAGGCATTAGGTTAGATCATAATATAACCTGGTAGTATTAGGTTAGGATGTTTCAATCAGCCAAATCAAAGTGGAATAGAAAGCTTTAGGTTAAAATAGGAATTCTGTTACGTAACATAGTTTAGGTAGTAATTATTTTTACCTATCTTAGAATTCCGTAGGATAGTTCTTCTTAGGATTATGGATCTTTCCTATGCCGTGAACAGCTACGGTTAGTTTGCGTCAACATTGTCCTGGTACAATCGAACTGAAAAGATCCAAGCATGACATACCATTGAATAGAACACGTTCATACAACAATCAAAGAACTAGTATCCATCAAAGTTCAGTCATATGTCTATCAATTCCTGGAATGTCAATTTACCATTCATCCTACAGAGTAGATTTTAAAACATTCCTTGGATCACTGAAATTGATCCAAGGATGAGTCAGATTAGTAGAAAAGTTTACAATTCTTAAACCAGATTGTAACCCACCTACAAGAAATGAAAAATGGATTTAAGAAAGCCATTCCAATTCAGTCAAAGGATCTTAAGAATAGAAGATGATTTATCCATATCAAGCATGATCTCCAAAATTCAAAAGAACACATCTTTATAAGGAAAATCACATGTCAACACTTGAAATGTAAAGGAGGAAAATGGCATCTTCTAACATCCTCTCATTAGTCATACTCAAACATTATTTCTCATCACTTCATCAATCATCATCCCAATCCTCTCCTTATCAATGTCCTATCATACAAACGATCCAAAAACCAATCCTCAATCCTCCAAACCCAACATCCTCTAAAACAATATACCTATCTAATCAATCCTCAATTGTAATATCCTCAAACCTAAATCCCACATCTTCCATCCTAACCCCTTGACTAGGGCATCTTCTAATCCACTAATCCTAAATCTTCACCCTTGGCATACATCATTGACTGGGGCATCCTCTACTCAAAAATCTAATATCTCAATATATTTTAATCTCCTACTCCTATAATCCTCTCTCATATCTTCTAATCATGCATCCTCCTCAATATCCTAATCAACATCAACAATCCTTCTATTCTCTAATTCACAAATCCAATATCCTTAATCCCAACCCCTTGATTGGGGCATCCTATAATCCAACCCCTTTAATCAATCTTTTAATCCTCTAATCCTCTCTCATTTACTAACTTGTGTCTCTCCTCTTTTCAAATGGTTACCCAACTCATTACCTCCTAACCTAACTCCTTAAGGTGAGCATCATATTACCATCCTAAAATCTTCTCTTATTTTTCTTTGAACGGTCATTTCTCTGCAATAACCCTTAAAAGAGGGGGAAAATGTAGACATGTAAAATGTCGACATAATTTATTTTATTATTGGTAAATGGTTTTGAAGGGGACCATACCCCAAAGTACAAAAAATCCCAAAGGTCAGATGAAAACAAGATAACCATTTTGGTTTTTTGACAAGCGATGACCACACCCCAGAAAACAAGGCCTAACAACCAAATAAAATAGAGAAGAACAGTGGCAGAGGACAAACTGTTGTCATGAAGCCAAAAAATAGCTGAATAATAAGGTTACAACAACTTCAAATCTACAAAAGGCCATTATAAATACCAAGAAAGTAGAAACTAGGCAACCTTCATTTGAGATCTTTGCTAAAAACTTTTTTAACATCCTGCAATGTTTTGAAAAGATTGAGTGACGTCTACTGAGTGGCATCCTTATTGATGGAAGTGATTTCCAATTTTGATTCTTTGCCTCCTTTCCAAATACCGGAGGGAATACCACCAATCTCACATATATGTTTTACCTGCACTTAGAGAAATTCAAGGAAGGTATTTTGTATAGAAATATTGACAATTTTTTTGTTAATGATATTCACCAAAGTATCTTCCATGACCTTTTGCTTCATGCTGATTTCTTCAATCCTTCTTTCAATTTTAGGGTTGGTATCTAGAGCCTGTTTGTCTTTGGTCCCCTCTTTAAGAAGAAGATCCACATCCTCCCCAATGACCCTGATTCTTTCTACATGTTCCTTTAACTAGGTCTTCATATCATTATTAGTAGAAGGATTTAGATCAGTCTAACTAATTGACAGTAAGATCTTAGCTATGTCTAAATCCTTGCCTTTAATGGTACTCTCGAGAGCCCATTTGGCTGGCGGTGGAGAGGGTGGCTTGAGATTTTTGGTTTTTACTTTAGGACGCAAATGAGGTTGGACATGAAGAGTGGGATTATAAGAGATATTGGAAACAACATCCTAACAATATTAGTGCAAGAGTAGGATAAATCCTTGATGGAGTGGAAGGCCTCTTTGGTGGGAGTATACCTCCAGAATGTACTTTTCTAGAGACTGAAAAATGTAGTAGGACATACTAGCTTTGGGAGACCTTTAGAAATGATTCAAAAGCACAATGTGGTGTAGAGGAAGGGTTAAGAATTTTCCGTTAAGCATGATATACCTAACTACCATTATGACAATGTCATCAAATAGGGAAGGAATGGAAGAGCACATAAGACTTACTTTTATGTATTGGAGGGTTTCATACCCCTCAACAAACTTTTTTTCCTCTACCTCCTTGTCAAATTTATTTCTAAAGAACTTGAATCCATTCATATGAATACCTGTTACAAAATAAATCAAATTTTCAGTGATGGGGAAATATTTACTTTTATAGGTGACAACCTGATCCTTCCAGTGTTTGGAAAAATTCATAGAGATGTGCTTATCATAACCCTTAATCCTCTTCATAAAAGTTGTGAATTCATCCACATCCAACACATTCTATAGCTCTTAATTTTCTTGTCAGGTCGGGTCGCATACTGGCTCGATTCTGCAAGGTGGGACGCCCATGGCTATGGGAAGGGAGACGTCATTGGAAAGTAGGGAACCTACAGGATTAGAAAGGAATTCGGAGAGTGTCACAGCAGCACAAAGATCAATGACATGGAGAAAAATATTATTATCTTGAATAGGCCATAGGGGAAAAGTATGAACCAGCGTGCGAGACAATCATGGTACTAAGATCTTACTTGCCCATTTTGATAGAAAGTACTAGACTTTGGGATAGTTGGCCATTGATTCCTTAGAACTGATTTCATTTGATGTTTGGGGATTTTTGAAGTTATTAAACCAATAACTTAAGTGATTCCCAGAAACACAAAATTTGGCGAAGGATTCGGCGGATTTGTTGCCCTCTTTGTAGGTGTGACAAAATTTTACATTTATAAAAGCACTACAAATTCTTATGGTCTCGTGAATAATTCCTTAATATTCCAACTAGGAGGGTTAGAGCCTTTGAGACAATTGATAATATTTAGAGAGTCACCTTCAATAATGAGATTAGTGATCTTATTATTTTTGGCAGCTTGTATACCCCTTAAAGCAGCAAGTGCCTTTGCGTAGTGATTGGATTGGGTTCCCATAGGGCTAGCAAATGCACAAATAATATTACCAAGATGATTTCTGATAATTCCACCACCACCCACAGCTCCTGGATTTCCCTTAGAGGCACCATCAAAATTTAGTTTGTACCAATTTTTCAGGGGGAGGATCCATTGAATTAGGGAGCGGTCAATAGAGGTAGTTGTGTCTTGAATGTTCTCCACATCAAATTTCCAACTCAAAAGAAATATCTCCTCATTTTTTATGAACATATTTTCTTAGGAGGCATGAATTTCATGATATTTTCCCTTACTTCAATGGTTATTTCTTTTAGAATTCTCTTACTGGTGTTCTTGGTATTCTTGAATATGATACAGTTTTTGGCCTTCCAAATTATCCATAAGGCATGTGGGAAAGTAATATTCCATAATTTCTTGAGCATGTTATGCTTGAATGGGGGTTGCCACTGTTCCCAAGCTTGTATAATGTCTTCTAGGAAAGTCAATTCAACTCCAAATCTAGCCAAGATGAGTTCCCACATGTAGGAGGCATAAGAAAAATGGAGGAAAATATGGTTAATAGTTTCAACCTCCTTTCTACAAAGACATCATCTGTTAGGCATGGTTAAGCCTCTCTTAATTAGATTATCTATGGTGAGAATCCTTTTATTCAGTACTAGTCATAGAATGTGGTTTATTTTAGGAGTTATCTCTTTATGCCAGATTTTCCTCTAGTCAAAGTCACATTGTGTGTCCTGTGAGAGTAATTGGTACCCTATTTTGACCGAATAGGAGCCATCAAATGAATTAACCCATATAAATTCATTTGTAGTATGA
The DNA here is from genome assembly GCA_019776745.2 of Taxus chinensis. Taxonomy (NCBI): domain Eukaryota; kingdom Viridiplantae; phylum Streptophyta; class Pinopsida; order Cupressales; family Taxaceae; genus Taxus; species Taxus chinensis. The sequence goes on along the minus strand of JAHRHJ020003525.1, from coordinate 29,600 downwards.
ATCTAGCTGATTTGGAGGTTGTTGATAATTCTTAGAATAGAATCATTGATCTTTTTAAATTCAGACCTTCCATCATAAATATTCTTCCACTAAAGTATGTCATTAACACAGATGATGTAGTCACTTACCTTATGCATGAACTTAACAGCAAGGTTTTCTTTTAATTGATCCCATGAGTTATTTCTCTTAAGGTTCTAAAATTCTGCCCAATTTTCCTTCCAAAATAAAATGTCTTCTCCATTTCCCATTTTCCATTTGTATCCCTTCTCCATGTCCCTTCTAGTTTTGATCATATTTTTCCATAATATAGATCCAGAAGGAAGAGTTTCAACATTCAGAAAACTTTGAGCCTTGTCTAGTGCTAAATATTTAGCTCTTACTATTTTAGTCCAAGGGTGTTCTTCTTTTAAAAGCCTCCATCTCATTTTGGAAATGAGGGTTGCATTCATAGTTTTTATATTCTTTATACCTAAACCTCCCACACTTTTGTGTGTGCATGCTTTGTCACATGCCATGAGATGAAACCTATTTTTTTCCTCTATACCTATCCATAATAAATGCTTCTGAATTATCTGAATTATGTCTATCATACCTGCTAGAATAAATAACATAGACATAATATAGATCGGAAGATTTTGCAGCATGATTTTGATGAGTACACATTTTTCAGCATCAAAGAGAACAAATCCTTTCTAGCTTGTAAGTTTTTTGTGGAACCTGTCAAGAAGAGAATTCCAAATATCCATAGAAACTTTATTAGTTCCCAAGGGAAGAGCAAGATAAGTTGTAGGGAGAGAATTAATCTCACAACCAAATATACGAGCAATCTTCCTTTATTGGTTTATTGGAGTATTGAATAAATAAAGAGATATTTTATCAAAATTGTTTTTTTTTCATGAGGCATCTTCATAAACCTTTAGAATGAGTTTCATTTTGGCTTCAAGAAGAGATGCTAGAAGTAGAAGTATTGTATCATCATAAAATTGCTGATGTGAAGCAGTGATCTCCAAGGAGGTAGGTTTGAATCATGTTATCACCAAACCACTTCATCCTCTGAAATATCAACATATGAGTGTGTTAATACAAACAGTGTGATTGGGTAACATGGAATAGTTTCAAGGTGTGGGACCTTACACTTGAATAAATTATCCAAAGAAAGTTTGATCTTCTTCCTAAACTAATGCAATAGATACCTCTTGAAGGAAATCTAACTACTTCTAACCTATGACTTTCAAGGAACCAGAGAGAATTATCATGAATGAAAGAAATCAAAATCTACAGGAGGTGATGCACCAAAAGGGAATGATAGGGAATCTCATGAATGTGTGGAAGTGATAGAAAGTGAGGTGCAGAGAGGGTGTTACAGTCACCACATTCAACAACAACATCTAAATAGCTCCTCCATGAAAGTAAAACAATAATGGAATATGTAAAACAATACAAAATGACACAATACAACTACAAGTGAATTGAAAAGGTAAGTAAAGACAATAGATGCAAGAAAAGGGAAGGACACATCCACAATACTTAAATCCACAACTTTCTTGATTTACACAATCGAATTAATTATAGAGAAAGGCCATGATCATCATGCAAGATGTCTAGAATGAAGGCTTGCAACACATTTGCTTCCTAGACAAATTTTGGTAGAGTTTCGGTAAGCAAAGAATCCCCCCCTTCAAATGAAATAGCTTACAATTTATAGAAGAAGTTGGAGAGGAGAGAGAAAATAAGTTTCCTCAGATGCATGCATTTCTCACCCACCAAGTGCAATCTTAAATTAATACATCATGAGGCCCTTTGAGCATCCCATCACTATTGTATTATAGCTTATAGGACAAGGGATTTCTCCCCATGCCCCATGAATAGTGGTAGATGGTTGTACAATGCCTTGGAGTACTAGGGAATAAATTCCATTTTGACCTTTCTGGCTGATCAAAAATGAATTATTAAGTTTTTGGTGCATATAGGACTCTGAGACCTTTCCAGAAAGTCCAATTTTGCACAAAACGGAGCTCCGAGGAGAAAGTTATAGCGTTTTGAAAATTGCAGACCTGTGAGAAAGTCAGGGTGCATTATTGTTGCTTCCCAATTCATTGTGTCGATTTGGCCATGCACTACTGCTTTTTGCATCACTATTTTCAATGAGCTTTACTTCACCCTTTTTTTGAAGCAAAGTAGTTTGCTTTCACTAGGCCACTTTAATTTACTTCATTTTTGCATACTTTGCTGTGAATGACGTCCCTTGCCACCCAACTCGCTTTCCCTTCTCAGTTTGAACTTGCTCAGATTTGCTCGCCATGTAATTATGTTATTCCATTTTTCTTTTACTTCACCACTTTTCACGTTGTTATACCTGATGGTTTCTTTCTTCTCAATATGTTGAACTTGAACCAATGTACTTGGTATGTCTCCAATGCAAGACTTCTCTCCAACATTCGTCGCCTAACTCGTTGTTCAACTCATTTGTGTTAAGTGGTGATTCCAATTTCTTATACTTTCTTTTCAACCACCCCGATTTGAATTCGAAGACATTTTAAATGCCACTTTACATTGCTCACTCGATGACCTATTACGGTGATTTGGACGAACTTAACTTGTGTTGAATTTTCTCCCCATTAGTATTTTAGCAAAGGTTCTCCCATTTGCCACAATTTACTATGTCTCACTTCTATACATTGAATGGGCATAACTTTACTTGTTTAGGCTCTCCAACCAATACAAGTCGTCTCCCCTAGAATCGATGCCCAACACTACCAACTCGGCAGTTCCTCCTTTTACTTTACTCACTTTAAATTGAAATAGCCTCCACTTACTATTTTAACAAAAGCTCTTTCAAACACCAAAACTCCTCATGGCTTAATTATTCATTACATCGAATGCATGGTCCTTTACATGCATTGGTTCCATTTTCTATTTTAACAATAGCCCTTCACTTCACCACAACACATTATCATAGCTCGCACCTTGTGTTGAAACAACATGCTTCTACTTTCCCTGCGTTGAATTTTCCCTCCTCAACTCGTGAAGTAAACACTCTTTTGATCATCACAATACACATCCTCAGAAATCCCTTCTACTTCAACTCCTCGAGCCACTATTGTTACTCCTTCCATGGTATTTTTTGCTTAAAATGCTACCTTGTCAAGCTTGCAAGGATCTCAGCCCTAGCTCAGCCTTCTCCCAATGGTTGCTTCACATTTATCTCATTGATTCATTTTTAGGCTTATCCCACACCACTTCTATTGCCGGTATTAGTCGGCCCTTCAACATCTCTACGACTCCCACTTCATGGCTAACTTGAGCCATTCTATATGCAAATTCCCATGTGAAGCTCATTACTCTGCGAGTTATCCTTCGTCACGGTCTTGAATTCGATGCCAAGTGCTCGGATCTCCTGGAAATTTTCTCATTTGATTTGACATCAAGATTCATCCACATTTCTCGTCAAAATGATATCTTTATTCTATAACCAAGCGTTTAATCCACATAGCTCAGCCAATCCAATTCCAATGTCTCTATGAGCCATTTCTCGCATAGAGCTGACTTGCCCCTACCTTCTTCACTTAACACTCCATTCACAAAGTCGAAGAGCTCATTGGAATTTTATTCCAACTTGTCGAACCACCAAGTGGTTCAATTGAGTCTTCCACAATCACTTCTACTGCCATGACTCCCATCTCACCACTGAGTTTTAGCTCGATACGAGCTTTCCCAAGGCTGCTATGTCGCCAACTTTATGCGGAAAGTTCCTCTCTACCTTCAACTCATATAAGCATTCAATGCAATCCCTCTCTAATACATCTCCTTCCATTCGAGTTTTGAACTTGAATCATAGTCAGGATCCATCAAGTCGTCTTATGTTTTTCCGTTGATTTCACCACTCGAACTCCACATAATTACTTTCCCTGATGACCCGACCCTTAAACGAGCTCCCAAATTCTTTGCATTGAGTCTCGCTGATTCAAATCGGCCTTCACACATTCATATCCAACTCACTCAGTTCTAATGTTAACTCGTTACGGCGAGTCATTCCTTCTACGTTTCTGAGCTCTATTTCGATCCCATCCATGTGGTTAGCTCGACTGAGCGAGCCCAACCCTCAACTCCTGAGATGGCGATCTCTTCCACCTCATCGATGGCTAGCTGACTCAGCTCTCATGACTCACATTTTATGAGCTCTCAACTCATCGAGCTCAGATTTCCACTCGTTGCATGGGGTTTTTAACTCAAATTTTTGAGTATCTCATCGAGCTACTCGACAAGCTCACCTTTAGCTTGAATACCCTCCCTTAAGCCCCTTTGCCAATTTTGGAAATTTCTTGGATTTTAGTGAAATTTTCAGGGACCAGGGTTCTGGGGAAGTTTGATGGAAATCCTAGAATTCATTTTTTACCTTCTTACCTATTTGTTCGTTCCAGCTGGATATGGGCCAGTGGGGCCCACAGTCCATCTTTTTCCAAGTTGGTCTCAAGGGTCAAAACCTAAAAGAGGAAAAATTCCTCAAATATGATTTTCACTACTGAGTTCACCAAACCAGCTCCTAAAGCCTCGAAAACCACCTGTAGCAAACTTCATCATCGGGTGTCCCTCTCGGTGTCTGAGTCTAGTGATATCCCCATTGTCCATTTTACCCGAGGGAAAAATGGATTAAAATTTTGGTGACTCGTGGTGTCATCTGCCTACTAGATGTGGTTGACCAACTATCTGAATGTATCCATTGGGGATGGAGTCTTCTATATAGACCATGAACTAATCCTAAACCTATTGCAATTGAAACCTAGAGAATCGCTAGAATACTGCTGACTAGAAATGACTCGTTGCTGACTGCTTTTCCCAAATCTATATGAAAATATTTGAAATTGGTTTTGTGAGAGTGCAGAATTGTCTTAAAATTGGAATTTCACCCTTTCTCTCAACTATGATCCATGAGGCTAGATGAAAAACACCTGTAACTGGTGCCCCAACATATGATTTTTGCTAATATCAAGCACAACCAACATATTTTCTTGTCTAGAAAAGCATACTCTAATTTGGAGTTAAACACCTACCAATTTGGACATTATGGAACTCAATTAAGTTTTGATTTTCTTTCTTCTTCTATTTAGAATTCCATCTCTGATACGCTGCTTGGAACGCTGCTAAAGGCCGAAACTATTTCTTCAGGCCTTTTCGTAGAAATTCCTCATTGTAGACACCAAATTTGTGTCTTACGACCCCCTGTGACCGCGCATCTCATTTCGCAACCTAACCTCATCACCTAAACCTTACACAATTATTTATTAATTACCTTATAATTAATGAATCCACATCGCCATACCTGCCACCTCATTTCGCCACCTCATCATGACCTAGTCCTAACCCTAAACTAACCTAATTAAGACCTATAGCTTGGTCTACATCCTACACCCATGACTAATTACTCCTCACCCGCACCTAAAACCGACCTTCATAATGACTTGACCAAGCCCACAACTAATCCCTCAAGAGAAAAGGAGGGAAAGTGGGCTATTTTACTAAAAATAGCCCACTTTGACCTAACCGATGCTAGTTCCTACTCGACCGCTGTCGGTTACATAACCGCCATCGGTTCCCTGTAAAATGACCTCTCCCAAACCAAAAACAAGGGGTCGAAGGATTTTTCATTAATCTGAACGGAGAAGTCATTGAGAGCGATCAAGAGCATTCAGAATCTTCACTTGGTTGAGCAGAGACGAGTGAAGAGACAAGAGAGGAGTTTGCAGGAGAAGGACATCAAGTCCAGAGACTATGACTGGAATAACCAGAGCCCAGTGATACATTCAGCTCAAGCATCGGGAGAGGAGATAGCTCATCTTCTGATGTGTCAAGATCATCCTACTTAGAACCCTGCCTTCATCATCACAGTCCTTGGAACCTATATTTTTCATCAAGAACTAGTAAGTTACAGTCTTATATGTTCTCTTTAATAACATTTCTTAGACTTTCTTGAATCACGGTAATCCTCACGAAGTCTACTCCCAGATCCACTACCCAGCGTAACTACTCTCCATCTAACTATACATTCCTCTACCCCTACATTGCCCCAAGAACAGCCCCCATACTCTCTGAGTCTTCTCCATCACCTCATATACCTATCCGTAGTCATTTTGCCAGCCTTATAAACACCATAGCTATCATATAGCCATATTATAGCCAACCTTCACCAAACCCCTTAAATCAACTACCCTTCACTGGCAGCGGTAGATCATCAACTGATACCGGTGATCAGCTGACCGGCATCGGTCATCTGTGATTCAAAATCAAGAACCAACCTTTTCTCTACCCAGTTCTAACAAGGTAAGTAAATTGTAAATGGATAATAGCTTATTTGTTAGAATTTTGTGTTAATTCATATTAGCAGGGGAACTAACTACCTTCGAAAGGAAGTCTCATATTTCCTGGGCCTAAGGCAGTTCCCTCACTTATTATCTAATTAGAATCTAGTGGTCTTGTATTCTTACTTGCAGGTAGTCCTTCCCAGACAAAAAGGAGTTCTTTGCAATCAGATCTGATCTCTTCTCTATGGTATGTGCACACCATCTCAACATTCAACAGGTATTCCTCCTAGCCCTAACCCTTATTTATTTCTCAAAGGAATGAAAGGATAGAAGAAACTCTATCCCGGGAATGGAAGCATTTCTGTGCGAAACATTTTGGCACGCCCGGTGGGACCCATTTCGGATTTCTTTCTTTCTTACTTGCTTTCATATAGGGAGCATACATGCTGTTTTCTTCTTCTAAAAGATATTCACACGATATTTGTGTTATATTTGATAAAATAATTTGCTCTTGCTTTCCCAGCTTTGCATTAGTGAAAGTCATCTCTCTTTGCTTTATCGAATAACATTTTCAATTTGGGTTTAAAACATGTGCATCCCATTTTTACGTGCTGTTTTCAATTCTAGTGAACATAGAATAAGTAACAGGTCATATACGTGGGGGTGATTTCCATGGTATTGACAAGAAATTAATCTTACTTTCACTACACAACACATACCAAATCACTTCACAATTAACACAACAGCTCAAAACATCCCCCCTTTTTTTCCGCGGTATTCCTCTGCTCGATTGAGGTAACCTTATAAGCCAAAACAAACTTGACATTTCCCCTAAGTCTTTTGTTTAGGATTCTGACATCATTCTGTGTCTAAGGGCATAAGCCCAAATTGATTAAAACTAACCCTAGGATTAGTCTGTTAATTTGCTTGTGTATCTTTCTTGTTTTTAGTTCTGTTTTCTCTGTCATACACTGTTTTCTGTGATCACTTCAGAACAGTTTGGACAGGCATACTAAGCACGTTGTTAAATATCAAATCAGTAGCCTTCTTACAGTCTTCTTATACCAGTCCTATTATACCGACATCGGTTAAGTGACCAACGCCGGCTATAGTATAACCGAAATTGGTTAGCTAGACTGATATTGGTTACAGTCTTTTACAGTTCCTTGACAAACCATCAACCTACCAATTTCAACATTCTGGGGTTGTTTCTATTCCTGATAGATTAAAACCCTACTATGTAGCTCTTGCCCATGGTTTTTTATCACTCGAAAGCAAGCTACCGCCATGGTTTCACATGCCTGCTTTGTGCCTTTGCCTGAATCACCCCCTTCACATTCTATGGAGAACCCTATGGACACCAGTGAGGTTCCCAAAATTCTTTGTAGGAGATAAAGGAATTTACAAAATTTTTGGACGCTAATCCTAGTGCATTGTACAATATTATTTGTTTCATGCCCCTGACCATACGCCCGATGGTCAACTCCTTGTTGGCATGCCTATTAGTATAGCTGCTCATTTAGCTCCTTCTCCGCCTGATAACTCTGCTTTGCCTTCCCGCATCCTTATCCCCGTTTCCCAATCTAGCGATGACTTCAGGGGTTCATACGGCATAGATTGGCTTTCCTTTGGTTAATCTTGGGCCCCACATATCATTACCGCTGACTGCACTCCTACCGTCATCTCTCTTGCAGACTGCTCCTTTCATGACTTGCTCTCTGCCACCTATCCACACGAGCTTTCCTTCTCAAGCTCTGCCCACCTTTTCATTTCCACACACGTATCTAGATGACATCAAAATCTTATATAGGACATCCCTATTTGGTCACCTCAACACATTCATCCTCCATACCTTATCAACATTTAACCCCACCATTGTCTAGTGGTGGCCCTTGGCCCAATCTGCCTCCATTTATCACGTAACCGCACCATCATCTCATCCAACTACTAATTTAATCAAACAAATGATGGAAAAAATGCAAAATTTGGAGGCTTCTGTTTCAGGAAGTGTTGGTCGTCAGATAGGAATTTTTAGAAGAGCAACAGTCAGGGGACAAAAAGTCCCTCCTCTTTAATGGGAGAGGTTCCCTTATTCAGAAACGAACTTATTTACAAATGTACAGAACATTGTTTTATGGTCAAACTTGGATTTTACGAAAGTGTTTTCCACAAGGATCATCAATTACACAAGGACTGAGGAAAGGGAAAAAGAAGATGAGCAGAATAGCAACATTCAGAATTATAGGTAGCAGAATTAATTCCTCGTGTATGCGAAGCTTCAAAGTATTCAAGACAAGATCATTTGCGATGGCTGAATGAGATTAAATTTAAAGACACAAAGTTCTATAAATAACCTTCTTCAAATTTATTAATCAAGGACACAAAGTTCCTTCTTGGTTGTACAAGATCACTGTACTACAAAACTGAACAGTATGCAATCAGAGAGACTAACGAGTTGGGAACAAAATGATCTCCACAATATTAAAGGAAAACACAGAGATAACGAGAATTAGATAGACAGAGAATGAAAAGCCCTTTTGTATTGATTTCTTTAAGATCTATTTACACTTTCAGCAAATATTCCAAGTTCTTCCTCCGGCAAAAGCTAAGTCACTATCATTAATCATCTGTGCCATTGGTGTAGTGTTTGCATCTGTCATTCTTTCCCAAAAATCGCCGAAGTCGAGATGACGAGCTTCGCTGTCCCCTATATTGCTAACAGTAGATTCAAGCGGAGAGAAATTTGCTCCTGTCCCTGGAACTTGATCTTCATAGTGATAGTCTCGGAGCTTGCAACCTAGACTTCTGGAAGGAATTTACAAATGGAGGGGGTATCGCGCAGGTTTTCAAATGGCAAGGGTTCGAGCAAAAAGCAAAAGATAGCATGGAAGCAATGCGAAAATGCAAAGGGGAATGCTCGTTATATAGCCATTTGGAGAGAGAAATGACTTTAATGTGCATTGAATACACAACCACCAATTTGAAAAGCATCATACTTGGAGCGAGCGAGAAAAACTAAGTGTGAATGACACTAGGTACGCTTGGGACATGTGAGACGCGAATGCGCGAAACACGCGGGTCGATCGGTTCGGGTGAAACAGGGAGAGGACGTACAAATGCATTTGGGACAAATGGGACGAAAATGTGCGAAGTACGCGATTTGGGTGTTTCGGCCGAAATTGGAACAGCGGGCCCGTTTGGACTTAAGACATTCGGGACAAAAAGTTCCGAAGTATGCGACTCGACCGGCTCGGCCGAAATTGGGAAAGCTCGTACTTTTTCAAATGGGGCAGTTGGGACAAAATTGCGCGAAGGATACGGTTCGGGTAAATCGGCCGAAAATGGGAAAGCTCGCACTTTTTAACTTTGGGACATTTGGGACAGGAAAGTGCGAAAGTACGCGGGAAGGATGATTCGGCCGAAATTGGAACAACATGCAAAACAAGTTTTGGGACACTTGGGACAAAACTCTCCGACGGGCCCGAAAATGGGACAGCTTCGGGGATTTCGGCCGATCGGGGAACAGAGTGCACTTTCGTACTTGGGACAGATGGGACAAAAGGTTCCGACAGGCCCAAAAATCACACAACATGACTCAAAACACAGATTTTTTCAATTTCACGACTTAGGCATTTCAGAGAAAAACACTTAAAACTCAAAATTTTGAAAATTTTACTCTTATCAGAGCGGGAAATTTTGAGTGGACAACAGCTGGCTCCTTCTGGGGATGACTTGGTATACATTCATGGAATGAGAAAAGGCAAGAACTTAGATAACTCAGTGAAGCAGACCAGTGCCTTATCCATTGGGCAAAGGAGTAAAAAACAAACCAACACAGAGGGCAACACACACAACAACAGAAGGGGAAACACACCGAAAGCAGAAAAGAAAAACACTGTACAGAATATACAAAGGGACTCCCTAGTCACCTATGACTTGAACAACTTCAAATACTGCCCACTATAAGGAAGTGGGAGGGGAGAACCATCCATGTAATCAAGATAGAAAGAGTTCTTACCAGCAAAGTGTCTTATCTTGAATGGTCCGAGCCACAGTGAATCAAATTTTCCATGGCTGCCACGAGGTTCATGTCTTTTGTCCCATAACAGCACGGTATCTCCAACTTGGAACTCTCTGAACCTAGATTTCTTGTCAAACAGAGCTTTTACCTTCTGCTGGTGAACAGATATCCTGTCAGCAACCTCCAATCTGTCCTCGTTCAGTTTGTGCAGGTACATGATTCTTTTATCCAGAGCATCACTGAAACTAGTATCTTCAATGGCCTTCATCAGGTGCAAGGCTGGCAGTTCCACTGTCACTGGCAATTGAGCTTCCACTCCATACACCACTTGAAAAGGAGACATTCCAATGGCTCTTTTAGGTGTGATCCTGTCTGCCCAAAGAGCATCATAAAGCTTCTTATGCTAGTTTCGCTGAGACTCATTGACCAACTTTCTTATGATAGTCACCAGATTTTTGTTGGTGGATTCTGCTTGTCCATTTCCCTGTGGGTAATAATCTGAAGAATGAGCCAGAGAGATGCCATACCCGTAGCAGAAATCCATTATCTCAGTTGTGGAAAAGTTCGAAGCATTGTCTGTTACAATCTTGTTAGGTACACCATACCTTACCAAGATGTTCTCTTTGATGAAGTTGCATACAATTTCAGAAGTAGTGCTCTTGACTGGAATAGCTTCCACCCATTTGGTGAAGTAGTCAGTGGCAGTTAGCACATGCGTGTGACCAGCACTAGAAGCAGGGTTCAGTGCACCAATGAAGTCTAGACCCCATTGTTGAAATGGTTCTTCGATTACAACTGGCTTGAGAGGTAAAGATGCCAATTTAGGTCTTCCCACAAAGGTCTGACAAGCTTCACATTTATCCACCCACTTGGATGCATCTTTGAACAAAGAAGGCCAGTAATATCCTCCCTGAAGTATCTTGTGAGCTGTGACTATTGATGAATAGTGCCCTCCACATGCCTGATCATGGAAAGCTGAGAGCAACTTTCTCTGCTGCTCCTTGTCTACACACTTCAGAAATCTCCCATCTAAACCACGCTTAAACAAGGCATTTTCCCATAGTACATATTGTGCTGATCTCAATTTAACAGTCCTCTTTTCCTTGGCAGTTAAATGAGAGGGGCATTCCCCATAGGTGAGAAAATGGGCAATGTCGGAATACCATTCATCGACTGAACTAAGGAATAGAACAGTAGGAATGTCAGCTTTCTCTTCTAGCAACTCATGTTTGGCTCCTTCAGCAATGAGCTCGCAAAGACCCTTTCCACGAACCAGCTTGGTAGGTTTGATATCAATGTCATACTCCTGGACTTTAGCCACCCAGTTTCCTCTCTTGGACCCAAATTCTCACTATGTAAGAATTGACTTAACAGTCATATCTGGAACCAACACCATAGAGTGAGAGTTGAGGATATAGAAACAGAACTACTTGATAGCTTTGACTACTGCAAAAGCATGCTTCTCCATCATGGTGCATTTCAGCTCATGATTTTTCAGGATATAGCTCATGAAGGAAATTGGTAGCTCATGTCCATCAGAGTCTTCTTGGGTTAAGACAGTAGCCAGGGTATTATCTGTAGCATAGCAATAGATGATGAAATCTTTGCTGAAATCAGGACAGGCCAAAACTGGAGTTTTAGCAATAGCTTTCTTGATACCCTCAAAGGATTCCTTTCCTTCAGAAGACCAACCAAATGCTTGCTTCCCTTTCATCATCTGAGAGATGTTCAAAGTTAATTCAGCAAAATCAGGGATGAATCTTCTTAAAAAATTGATCTTACTGAAAAAGGAATGCACGCCTTTTTTATTGGTTGGGAGAGGAATCTACTGGATGGCTTGAACCGTTCAGGATCAATCTTAATACCATCCTTGGAGACAATGTGCCCTAAAAGTTTTCCTTCTGTAACACAGAAGACAAATTTTTTAGGATTTAAAGAAATCCCATGCTCTCGGCATCTTAGCAGAACTATTTCCAGGTGATCAAAATGATATGCTCTTGTCTTTGAAAACACTGTCAGGTCATCAAGGTATATGACGATACATTTCCCTTTCAAGCTTCCAAAAGCCAAATCCATAGCTCTCTGGAAAGTGGCACCAGCATTAATCAGCCCAAAAGGCATTCTCTTGTAGGCGAAGGTACCCCAAGGAGTGGTGAAGGCTGTCTTGTGTTGATCTGTAGTATCAACCTCTACCTGATTGTATCCCGAGAATCCATCAAGCATAGATAGCATTTCAGATCCTGTTACTGCTTGCAATATTTGATCCATCATAGGCAGAGGGTAGTTATCTTTCAGAGAAGCCTGATTCAGGTTCCTGAAATCAACACAGATACGGATCTCACCATTTTCTTCCTAACAGGCACAATGTTTGCAATCCATGTTGAATGGTGAATGGGAAAGATGATTTTAGCCTTCAACAGTTTCTGAATCTCCTGAATATAGTGTCAGCTATTTTGGGGTTTGTGGTTCTGCCTTTGTTTCTGCTTGAAAGGCTTGATTCCTGGTTTGAGAGGGATAGAGTGCTGCATGTTTTTCGCTTGAAGGCTTTTAGATCCTCATAAGAATATGCAAGAACATCCTTATACTTCCTTAGAAGATCAATTGCTCTTCTCCTCTCATCGGTTGTGCAACATTTCCAATATTTACCAGCTTGGGATCAGTAGAACTCCCTATATCAATCTTATCATACTCAGTTGATTGCTGAGGTCCAGTAGAAGCTTTAGATTTTACATATCTGTCATGTTTGTCAAAAAACTCCTCCAAACTCACAAACCTTTGGGAATCTTGTTTCCTTTGAGTTTAATGCACCCTTCCTGATCTGTTTCTTCTCCTTGGGTGACAGCTTGGTCAGAGGACACACTCTCACGAGGCAGGTTGTCACTTCCCTCAAAATACAGTTGCTCGAAATTCCCCTTGAGTTCCAGGAAGGAAAGCAAATGCTGGTCATCGTTGAAAACTTGCCAGTTATTAGTATTGTCAGGAACACTAGGCCGGTGGACCATTTCAATAGTGAACTTATCCTGAGAGAATTCAGGATGGGGAATCAGTAACGACCCTGAGACAGCCAGTGAATCAGCCTTGCTGTTCTTTTCTCTGGGTATTGCTTCAATAGAGAAAGCGTCAAGGAATTCAATTGAATCCCAAACCTGATTCCGGTAATGCTTCAGCCTCCCATTTTTTACCTGAAAAAGGCTTCTGACTTGCTTCACAATCAGCTCTGCATCACCACGAGCCAGAATATTTTTTACACCTCGTTCTTTGGCCACTTGCAGTCCAAGAATGAGAGCCTCATACTCTGCTGTATTGTTAGTGTTTTCGAACTGCAACTTAAATGAAAAAGGGTGTAAGCAGCCTTCAGGTGACACTAGCAGGACGCCAGCTCCAGAAACCAGCCGAGGAACAACTTCCATCAAATTCTAAAATCCAAAACACCATTGGGATCTTTGGGTGATACTTTGGAGGGTTGGATTTCATCAGGGGACAGAATCATGTAATTACCATGACCTATGTCTTCATAGAGTATTTGTGCCTTAGGATCATCTGTTTTCTGCACAATATACTCAGACTGTTTCTCAGGGAGTAACTTCTTCATTTGTCCATTGACAGGTATGAGGGCGTGTGACCAATCCATTTGAATCTCCCCACCCACATCTTTACAGAAGTTCCGACTTAGCAACATTCCATAGGAAGGAGGAATGTCTGCTACGAGGATGGTAGCTAAGACTTTCTTTTCAGGTAAAGCAGCAAAAGCCACTTGTGCATCTTTAATCCTTCCAACCAAAGGTACTTCCTTACTTTCCATGGAGTAGCAAGATCCATAAGTACGAGTAAGGGTCAAGCCTAAAGCATGAGCTACCTCAGCAGGCATCACATTATCTGAGGCTCCAGAATCTATGACACAGTTACTGAGCCTATGGCCAGCTATAAGAAGTGTTACATAAAAAGGCTTGATTTTGTCTCCAGGCGAGGTGACAGCAGCTACCAGACTAGGCTGTGGTGCGGACGGAGGAGTGGGCAAGAGGCCTTTAGAGGTGGTCTTAGAATGGGAATTAACAAATTGGATCATCTTGGCGAAAGCTTTGGGATGGGTTTGTAGTATTCAGCTTCTGAAATTTGAACCTTGGTCCTTTTTAGGTGATCCACAATATCAAAGGATCCAGAGGTGGATGGGCCATCATCATTTGAAATTCTAGGCTTATCAACCTTAGGAGAAAAAGAAGAAGAAGTAACTTTGGTAGCAGGATTGACAGTACTTACCTTTGGTGCAGATGAGGTAGGGATAGGAGATCCTCTTCTGGCAATTACAGGAATAGTTGCTGGCTGCTCCTTAGATCTCTTCATGGGCTGTGTTACTTTCTCCTTCTGCCTCGTCTGTTCTCGAGTCATGACAGCAAATGATTCACTGTTCATATCTGCTACCACTTCATCATAGTTATCTCCATCATCAGTGCCTTCGGTGGTAAAGAAATTAACCTGAGATCCTTCGAATTCTTCCGCCTCATCATCAAATTCCTCCAAGAACTCCTCACGAGCTTCATCGTCCACATCATCATCTGGCTCTTCAACTTCACAGGTTGCATTCACAGGAACTTTGACAGGAGGACCTTCAAGTGCTAGTCTTGTGTGAGGAGGAGGAAAACGATTTCTGGGCTGAAAATTTATTCTTGGAACATCTGCATATGGGGCATGTTGGGCCAATTGTTTCTTTATAGCTACCAGATCATTTGCAATTTTCTGGACTAATGGATCAGTATTGGGTCTAGAGGTGGAAGAGGAAGAAGTAGCAGATTTAGATTTGGGAGGATCTCTCTTCAACTTCCCTGACATGATTAGGTTATCCTCAACACTAACAGCCAATTCTTGATCCAGAATTAACGTTCCAAGATTAGCCCTTCTCAGAGCATAACTGACTTTGGGCGTTTGAGCATTTAGAAAGAAACATTTTTGGATTTGATCAACCGGTCGAGTATTTACAGGAATTTTGTTGATCAGTCTATTGAACCGAGCCACAAATTCTCTCAAGGGTTCTGATGGATCTTTCTTTATCTGAGAAATTTGGGCAAGCAGGGCATGCACATCTTCTGCCGGCTTGAAACGGCTTTCGAACTGAGTTCTCATTGTATTCCAGTCGGTGATGGCACCAGCCGGAAGGTGATAGAACCAGTCAGCAGCATTATCCTGTAACGTCTCAACGAACAGCCTTACTGAGACGTCTTCATGTTCAACTCCCAAGACTCCACATGCAACTATGAAGGCTGCAATTTACTGGCTTGAAGAATAGAAATGAAAGCTGATAGGGACCAGGCCTTTATATGTTCTGAGCATCCAGAGCTGTTTGCGTGTAAGTCACAGAGAGATGGGAAAGTGCAAGCCAGAAATCTTCTTGTCTCTACAAGTTCTGTGCAAAATTGTGATAGTTGCATGACCATATCAATCAAGGAACTTTTGTCATTGCAGAACATGGGATGCCACAGAGGGAGTGCTTCATTGCCAGCAAGCCTTATATGGAAAATTTCCTGAATTGATGAAATAGGCTCCATACTGCGATATCAGGTTATGCTTCATCTGAAAAACCGTCTAGCAGTTGACACCTTTAGAGCAATTAACCACGTACATGGTGAAAGCATCATTGACCCTTGAAATTGCGGTTGCTGTCTCCAAGGTGAACTGCGGGAAATAGGCCTAACTGGATCGTCTTGGTATATCTATATAGGATGAAAACCAAAACCACTGACCTGGATGCATTGGTAGGGTAGGGTATAATCAGGTAGAATCATATAGAATTCTTTTTTGCTGGCCAAGTTGGATAGTTGCTCCGCAAAATTCATGCTGATGATCTCTGCCCAGTTGAGTTTGTGTGCCCCGAGCACACATGCTGATGAGCGGCGCACATCAGAAATTGAAACTCATTGGTGGATGGAAAACCATAACCCGAGCCAGCAGTTATAAAATCTGACAATTCTAATTGAAATCTGCTCGGAAATGGGGTTTTGGTTAGGCGAGAAGCACCTTTCTAGGGTTCCTTCCAACCAAGGACTTCGCCACTCCGAGCTTTATATTGTCACTGTCTTTAGTCGAAAATGGCTGTGCTTGTCCCGGGCAAAAGACATAGCATTGTCCATCTCCGAAATCCTCAGAGTAGTGCCAATGGTATGGCATCGTCCAGCTTGGGCAATGAGTTCCCCATGTACATTTGTCAATTCGCCGAAGCTGGAGGGGGTCGAAGTGAGCTCACATTGAAAGCACTGTGTATGCAGCCACCACTGCCTACTGAGATTGGGAATCCGCATTTTATGGCAAAAGCCTACACACTATCATAATTCATCGGTGTAATTGGTGTAGGGTTGCATCTGTCATTTTGCCCAAAAATCACGAAGTCGAGATGACGAGCTTCGCTGTCCCCTATATTGGCTAACAGCAGACTCAAGCGGAGAATTTGCTCTGTCCCTAGAACGTGATCGTCATATTGATTAGCCTCGGGCTAACCTAATCTGGAAGGGGAATTGCAAATGGAGGGGGATTGCGCAGGTTTTCAAATTGCAAGGGTGGAGCAAAAGATGCATGGAAGCAATGCGAAAAATGAAAAGGGGAATGATCGTGATATAGCCGTTTGGAAGAGAGGGAATGACCTTTAATGTGCATGAATCAACAACCACCCCAATTGAAAAGGCATCATTATTCGGAGGCCGTGAGAGGGAAAAACTAAGTGTGAATGACACTTGGTACGCTTGGGACGTGGCGGGATGCGCGAACCACGCGGCTCAAGCCGGTTCGGCGAAAACCGGAAGAGGACGCACAAATGCATTGGGCCAACTGGGACGCAAACGTGGGAAGTAGCGAGGCGGGTGTTTCGGGAATATGGAACACAAGGGCCCGTTTGGCCTTGGGCCATTTGGGACACCCAAGAAAATTTCCGAAGCTGCGACTGACGCTCGTGTGACAATGGGAAAAGCTCGCACTTTTTAAAATGGGCAGTAGTTTGGGACAAAATTGTGCGACGGACGCGGTTCGGGCAATCAGCGAAAATGGAAATAGTCGCACTTTTAAACTGGGGACATTCGGGACAGGCAAGTGTGAGTAGGGGGCAGGATGAGTCGGCCGAAAACTAGAAACAACTCCCCACAAAAGTTTGGGACCCTTGGGCCAAAATTTCTTTTTGACGGGCCCGGAATGGGACAGATTCGGGGGGATTTCGGGCGATGGGGGGGAACAGGAGTGCACTTTATAGCTTGGGACAAAAAAAGTTCCGACAGGCCGAAACAATCCACAAAAATGACCCCAAAACACCGATTTTTCAATTAACGACTTAGGCATTCAGAGAAATACACTTAAATCAAAATTGAAAATTTTCTCTTCTCAGAGCGGGGGAAATTGAAGTGGAAAAAAAAAAATGGGTAAGTGCCAGTGACACTCATGAAACATTGAAGTCTTAAGATGATCATTCCACTGTGCCTCGATGAAAAGGGAGAGTGCTATAAGGTACTAATCCAGAAGTACAGAATTTCGAAACAAACAGGGTCAGTGGGCGGAAGAGCAAGATGAAGAAGCAAAAGATGTCGATCAGACTAGTTGATGTGACATGTCATTCAAGCCTGAAATTAAATGTATTTTATTTCTATTTCATCACATTTTGACACTATGTGACTGGTCTCTACGTGCGAGCCACGCAAAATAGGACTCTTTTAAAAGCCTGTTTATAGGTGTGTCCTATTTTCTCTCAACTATTTTTATTATAAATAAGATTGTGTTACCTTCCAAAGGGTTGAGATGTTTGGGAACATTGGGTGGGGGCCTATGGTGAGGAAGAAAAACTTGGTGTTTTCTTTAATCATTCAAGGAAAAGAAGCTGATATTATTTTGCAAATTTGTGTTGTGAGATGTGGTGTTTCTAAATATTGTTCTTATGCATAATCTAAAGCAATTCTTTGGTTAGCATATCGATGATCCTAATCAGTTCAAAAAAGATATTTGGGATCTACCGCTTGTATGATTCTTTCATGCTTTGTGTATACTCGAAAGGAAATACGTTACTCTCATTTCCTTTCCAGTGTGCTTGCGTCCATTGTACTCATTTCTGACCAAGCTCATTTATAAAAATGACATCTTCCCAAAGTTGGATATGGATTTCGGGATTCTTCCCAACCCCAATGGTTTTTAATATTAGTGTGAAGCTTGTATCTATTATTATGTTGTGTTTTAGATTAGTAAATAAATAGGCAGACACAATGTATTTGAGGGAGGGATTTAATCCCATGTATGTGGTTGACCCATATTTGGGATTTGACAAAAATAAACACATTATCTAACCTAAGCTTCTTATTCTATTATGTTGGAGGGGGATGACCTAACCTAAGATTGTGTGCTAAAGGAATAAGGGAAGGGGAGATTACTATGGTGATACTATACTATGATAACCTAATCCCTAATACGAATGGTTGTGAATTTGATATAACCTAAGGTGGTATTACCTATGGTAATGTTTATAAACCTAAGGAAATTATTTAGGAAATGATTTTTAACTAGCCTAAGTTTTGGGAAATCTAGCCTAAATTATTTGAAAGGGGCCTAAGGTTGCATGGCATAATGGTGACAGTTCCAATGGCTTTTATTTGATTTGATTAGATTTAAATGAAGGGAATTACCGCTAGTTTGGTAAGGGCTAGCTAAATTTTAGTGGGGCTTACATGGAGGCTTCACTAAGTATGGAATTGCATGTTGATTTGGAATTGGTACTTACCAGTTTTGGGAGGCAGTGGCAAGGAGAGATAATCAAGAGAATTGGGAGTTATGGCATTAATGAATCTCATTTTTTGTGTGCAAACTGTCTTAGAAATGTGAGAGGTAGGTTTGTGAGAGGTTGTTTGGTTTTGCATGCCTCTTGAATTTTTCTCTGCATGGAGCTATCTGGTTATTTGAACAGTAGTTTGACTTCTTCTTCTTCTTGGTTATTTTTGGGTTCTCCGGTCTATTTTCAATCAAGGGAATGTATAAGAGGCATTAGAAAAAGAATTGGTTAGTTGTTGATCTATCTTGGAGAATAAAAAGGGTTGGAAACTCGGCTAGAAGTCTCCTACAAATTGGCAGAGGCACTATCAGGCATGATAGGATCTACCCATTAAGATTTCTTGCTTTCTTCTAAATGATTCATTAAAATAATTCTGCTCACTTGAGATATATTTTTGCATGATGTGTCTGGTTATTTACTTGCACATTTTCATGAAATCTCTATGGTTTTGGAATGTAAATCCATTACTGGTAAAGGTAGTTTTTGGGGAAACTTTCTCTATGCTATTTTAATGGTGATATTCATGCAAACTTGTTTTTGAAAGCTCTGTAACTTGTATTCAAGGCTAGTGTTGACTAAACTGGCATTCATTGTCGTATGTTTCATTCTGAACTATCATTTAGAGCCTGTGTTTGTTGAATTTTGTAGTAGAGCTTCTTAGACATTATGGACTGGAATTTGTTGCTTGTATGGTTCTGAATCTCTGTTTAAGTTTTGTGTTTCATTGAGCTTGTAGTAGAGCTTCGTGGTTGTTCTAAGATTTTGTTGAAGCTTCGTGATTGTTATGAGCTTTTAATGGAACTTCGTGTTTGTTCTAGACTGAATGGAGCTTGGTGTAGATATAAAATTTTGGTTGAATCTTCGTATCCGACACTATACTCATATTTAGTTCTTACGAATGCTGAACTTGTATTCAATTTTTTGATTTTTTCTCTGTACATATATTATGAGCTAAAGTTTTATTCTTATTTAAGGAATTGATATTACTTGACTCGTATTGGATATTATGCTTGTCTGAACCGGTGTTAGAGCCTTGTGGAGTTCTGAACTTATGTTCGAAGCTCATATTCGACACTGTACAGGTATTCCATTATTGCGTGTTTTGAACTTTTGTTGGAATCAATTTGTTTGATTCTTTACTTGTATTACAAGCTGGGTTTTGTTGGTGTTTTGGTTTTAAAAATATTTAACGTCATTTTTGAATATCTGCTCGAGGGGGTCTTGAGAGTTTTGTTTTGGTCAGAAGTAGACTGGTAACCTCTCTTTGAGATCTCTTCTGTCTAGCTTCTTGAGAAGGAATGGTTGTATTACATTTGTCTTTTAGAATGTACTATGCTCTTGAACTTGACAGAGCATGTGAATTTGAAGTGTACCCTATTCTTCTCTGCCCTGAGCAAACCTGTGTCTTGTGGAAAGCTTGACTATTTTGTCCATTGTAATAAATAGATTGGAACTATGTCCTGTTGTGGGTTTGGTTAATCTTTAGTTTGTTTGGAACAGTCGTTAAAGGTTGGAGGTTATGGAAATGTATTATTTACTTTCCTTCTTATTTTAGATGTAGAAACTATTATATTGCTTGTCATAATCTTTTAAACTAAAATTTTAAAGTCTTGTGGTGATTCTAGTTCAGTCAAGTTGGAAGTAAGTTTGGGACAGTACTTGTCTTAAACGTATTATTTAGTTTTCTTACCCTCTTATGATATTTTATTTGATTTTTGGGTTTAACAGGATGTTGAATATAAAACCTAACATACTGAGTGTTGTATAAAAGGATACAATATCACTGTTTAGAATGCTTTGTAATATTGTTCTTATTTGGGATCGTGAACTGCTTACTCATTTGCATTAAGTTGATGATGCCTTGTAATGGGAATTTAGTCCTTTGAGTTTGTGAGATGTATCGACCCTTATGTATATTTCATTGTTGTGGATTTTTGTTCCTTTTTTCGATTCATTAAATGAGTCTTCAGTTTTAAAAAGGGAACTAATCATGTTCTCTTAGGGACAATATATTGTTAGGGACTATACTGTGTACTTCAGTTTCTGAGATTTGAATTTGAACTTGAGTTTAGTGAATGAAAATAGGAAACTTGTTTGTAATATTTGTATTGGAAAGTTTGTAGTGTGCATTCTTTGGCTGTGCATTCGGTTTTGTGATCTCTTTTGGGAACTAGTTAAAGAATTTTTAAGTTTGAATTAGATAAGGGAATTCATTTCATAGTATAAATGCAATGAATTATGGATTAGGTCATTTTCTATTTGAGGTCCTTTTTCTGTTGATTGTCTAAGTTCATTGACTGAGCTTCTCTTTAATTAATTCTCTTCTAAGATGGAAATTTCTTGCATGGATTGGATAAGAGATTTATGATGTTGAGTCTAGCTTGGATTTGTGGACAGTCTAGTTTCCGACCTTTGAATTATATCTACTAACATATAGAAGTTAGTAATACTTTCAGTTAGATTGTTTTGTTTCCTAATCTTCTTGGATTGAATTGGGATTCTTGTTTAGATGTTGTCTCTCTATTTATGAATCTCTCATATTGTTATCTTTGGACTGAGGTATTGTTGTGTGTTCTAAACCTGATTCTATCATTTAGATGATTTTTGTAAGGGGAATAAGTATGTATTGATTCTCTTCTTTTGTTTATATGGAAAGATTAAGCATACTAATATGAGCTATGTTGTAAATAACTTATTTTTTTTCTTAGAAAAGATAAATGTGTATTTCTATTCTTATGGAATCATAAAACAATTGGAGAACAAAACTTTTTGACTATTTTAAAGTAATTGATAGGATCAATTAAACCATATGATATAAATGCAGGTGTAGCATAAATATATCATGCTCTTTTCTTAATAGTGAATTTAAACTCTTTAATTGTGCTTCTTTCCTAGGTGTTATTACTTATGATTGTTTGTACAATATATATGTATATATTATATATTAATTGTTTCATTAAAGTAGAATTGTTTAATGGAACAATTAGTGGAATGCACTTTACTTTAATGCTTAGTGTTTAAAATGCTCAGTTCATTGAACTGACCCGTGCTAGAAAATTTTGTAGATGGACATCGTAAGTGATAAAAGGAGGAAATAACTTTTATGATGCATTAGTTTCTTTAATTCTAGATTTTATGTAAAGAGTTTCGAATCATTCTTGAAGTTTTATTGGAAAAGGAAAGTGTTGTTCTTTTGAGACCTTAATTATGATTGACATGCAGAATGTCTAAAAGGCATAGTCTTGTAAATGTATATTTAAAAACATGTATAGAAAGGTCTTGTGATGGACTCCAATTTGAGATGTGAAATCTTCTGAACTTATATGATGGAAATAATCATGATATCTCTACAGTATTCTTTATATCTGTGTATACTATTGTTGTTATAAGATAATAAGTTGGATTGAGGAGATAGTATAATCTCCCTTATACTAATGAACTTTTTATATTGCAAGGATGTCGTTCTCTATTTATATAACCTTAGTTTAATAATGAAATATGTTTGGGACATACAATTAAACTATATAAATAACGAACGATTAAAAAAAAGGGTTATGTTAAACCTAACATCTAACCATGAAAAGGAAGACTCTTCCTCTATCATGGAATGAAAGGTAAAAGGAATAGTGGTATGATCTTTAATCATTATCCTTCATTTATAAAGTATACACTAGCTGAATCTAAGTGGATGACACACTTGATTTGGATAGCTATGTTGCATTATGAATTAAATGTCTGATAATTTATTGTCCTATTTTTTTTGGGATAACTATTTGTTATGCCACGTTAGCTAATAACAAATGCAAACATGAATTAATGAAGTTCTCTATATCTCCTAAGGCTAGTTTCGGATAAAGAACTTAAGGAATGTTGGAATTAGGATTAGGCAGGGTTGCTGTAATCTAATTTTTTTAATCCCATTTAATTATGTTTAATAACCTCTAAGGGGGCATGTACATCTTGATGAATTAGTTATAACAGGTGTTGGCACACACCAACTATAGGACTATACCCTCAAGAAGCCCTGGGACTTCTCGATGATACAGTGTTGTAGTTGACATGTGGCAACACCCTTTCATATTGTTCATCTAGATCTACACTCATCTAGACATGTACTTAGTTTCTCTCTAGGTCAAGTTAGTAGCATATTCAGGATAGGTAGTAGCTTTATATGACTTAGGGTACCTTGGCACATTCGGATGACTTAGGTCAGCCGAGTATTCTCATGTATCCTAAGTCATCATGAACGTATTCCTATAGTAAATTATGTTGCTAACCTGGGCTAGGGTCAAACCTTAGGAAAGGGGACTGATGGTAGTCAGTAAAGACCATTCAAGATAACGCAATAGTGAGGTGAAGGTGTAGACACCAAAATTGGGTCACACTCCCCTTGGTCCCTCGTCAAATAAACACCTTGAACACATTTACCTAACCGTAACCCTCTCCACCCCACTCTAATATTAATTTAATTAATTAAATTAAATTAATTCATTATCCTCCCAATATTTATTATTTAAATATCCTAATTGGATAATACCGAATATCCACCTCACCTAGACACCTCATCCAACCACCTCACCCCAAGACCTATTCTTAGTAAGTTGCCATAACTAACTAAGACCTACCCAAACCCTAAAAATCAATGCCTACATTCCCTCTAGCCACATTCCCACATGTTAGAATGAAGCTTCCATGCTAATCCGTGGAGCCAACAAATGAGATCCCAGAAAATCAAGGGGATCTACCTAGTTTAGTAAACCTAGGAAATCCTGCCCTAACCGACGTTGGTTACCCTTAACCCCTACCAGTTAAGATGGAACCACCTTTGGTTACCATTTAACTCCCTAGACACCCTTATTTCAAGTTTGGCACATTTCTAAGAGATAATCACATCTTTTGAGAACAAGTGACGAAACCAGAGCTGCATGCAAGCAGAACCAGCGTCAGTACACATGCATCACAACATCCATAGCCAGTACCTGAAACAATCACACAACCATTTACCTTCACGGGAACATCCACAGGAAACACCAGCACTACACCAGATTCATTCCATCTGATCACCCACCATTACCAACTAGGCATCAAGCTCACACAAACAGTAAGTTTTGTTAACGAACACTTATCCACTTATCATTTGGTAGATCCTTTTACAGATGTTATTATCTTATGCTTTTATTTCTATTCCCCCATCATCTACCTCCATGCAAACTTGACCATCTTTCTACCCATACCCTTACACTACCCATACCTAGACCTTGATCATTTCTGTGCATACCTCAGATCTATACAAAACTTACCACTACCTTCCCATCTTCATCTAGCCATAGATCTAGCACTCAGCTAAGTTTTATTGAACTTTCCTGTACCCCGACCATACCATCGCCGGTTAACCTAAACTAATACTGGTCATCCTAGACTGATGTCGATCTCTGTGTCTTTTACCAAAAACCAATAACAAAGCCTAAAACTTCCACCAAATACCCAAAATAGCCCAAAACCTCAGCTTGACCAATACCAGTACCCTGATAGTGACCTTGACCTTCAGATTCAATCATAGCCTAGCTTGTTGTGGATGAATTTGCTTATTGTAGATGAATGAGATACCTAAATAATTTTAACTACAGTAGGATTTCCCTTCTTGTTTGCATTAATTTGTTTTAACAGTGGATTGACAATTGTCTAGGAAGTATCACACTTCCTCGAATCTAGCATATGCTAAGCAGTCCACTGCATATATTGTTTAACTATTATTTGGTGGTCTTGTGTTCCATTTCAGGTAGTTCCTCCAAGCAAAAAGGAATTTCTCATTATCAGCTGTGGATTCAGAAGTCATATGCGTGCAACAACCTACAACCAACATCTTAATAGGTATTCCTCCTATGCCAGTTACCCTATCTATTTCATCAACTTCCTAGAAATGTCTAAGAATCAGGTGAAACAGAAGGACATATTCTGAAATGACGAGTATGTTATCTAGGAATAGTAACATGAATAGTATGTTGAAAATATTTGGCCAAAGTATCGCAAGTTGTTGGTTGCGTTGTCCTATGTCACCTAGTTTAAATCAACGTGATGTCAGATGAATATTGGTAACAAATATTTAGATAGGTTCTTTAAAAATATCACTCAGTACCCGGAATAGGGTAGGAGAACCAAGTATATGTAGTATACATAAATTATTCTAAGAAGAAAAATTTCTAGAATGACCGTGCCTTTTTCATGAGACGGATACATACCATACAAAGTGCAGAAGTTGAATATTCTTTCAAATATCTCCAACTATCTCTAAGAAGAAAAATTCCTAGAATGACTGTGTGTGAATCTCCATCTCTAGTGCCTCATGCACTTTCCACCACTCCTCTTGGTATCCCTGCACACCTTACCATGGCAGCTCTGCCACCATAAAGAAACTTTCCATTTTCCAATTTCACTCACAAA
The DNA here is from genome assembly GCA_019776745.2 of Taxus chinensis. NCBI lineage: Eukaryota > Viridiplantae > Streptophyta > Pinopsida > Cupressales > Taxaceae > Taxus > Taxus chinensis. The sequence goes on along the minus strand of JAHRHJ020003525.1, from coordinate 4,054 downwards.
ATTCCTCTCCTTCTGAATGTACAACATGATATGTCAAAAATGTGCTCAAAATTATTCCATACTTCACCTGTGAGAATCAAGTCACTCCTACTCAGAACATCCAGGATGTAGCAAATGTGTGTTCTGTATATTGGTTACACATGATGATGTAGCATTAAGGTTGTTAACATCTTCACTTAAAGGAAAAGCACTCTAGTGGTACAAAAGCTTGCGACATGCATCTATTTCTAATTGGGATGAGCTTGGAACAACTCTCTGTAACTATTTTGAAGACAAGTTAGATCACCTATCCTTGGTTGAGCAATAGAAAACAACAAAAAGAGCACCCAATGAATAGATAACTGATTTTAATATCAGATTTTAGAAGACTTGGGATATAATACCTCAAGTGGTAAGGCCTACAGCCCAACAATCTTTCTCATATTATCTAAGGGCTTTGAACAGTGACATATCAGTCATGATTCAGTCCATGGGGGGTAGAACCTTACCTGATGTTTACAAAATTATAATAAGGGAATAAAACAGTCTTATTCATGAAGGGAAACTATCTCCCAAACTGTCTATGCCCTTATTTCCAAAGATGTCTTAGGAACCCTAGCCCTTTATTTCCCTTGTTCCTCGAGTAAAGCACTCAACCCATTGCATTAACATCATATTCTCCAGTGCAGCAGAAAGAAGATGTCGAAATGAAGGCCCTGATTAGGAACATGTCCAATAAGGTCATGTATTTAGAGAATCATTAGGTGCAAGCCTTCATAAAGAGTTATAATAAAAGGTATAATTAGATCCATCAAGCCCTTTATAAATCAATTTGTAAATTAGAGATATGGGTAGAACCAGTAAACTAATAGATGGTATGATAATGTGCATCTCCCATTACAAGTAGTACCCCCTGTGTAGCCTCTTCTAGTGCCCAGCATAAGCCAAGCACTAGTTCCAGTACAAAACAATATGGCTCAAAAGTTAGAATGGTTCTTTCCTTACAACACGCCTCATATTCAGTATCACTGTGAAAATGCCATGTGTGCATAGATGTATATGATCAAGAATGATTCTAACTATGAGCCTTTTATCAACGCAAGTGAAGCATAAAATAAAGAAATAAACTCCTAAAGTTACTCCAAAGACCAACCTCATGTTCTTTAGAACTGGAGACTTTTATGCAATCAATCAAGTTGCAGACATTCCTAATAGACCATGCACTCAGGTTGTTGATAACACAAAGTATAAAAAGAGAATGCTCGATTCTAGCGTGCAACCTTCAGCTGGTGCCACACAGGTCAATTCTCAAATTCAAAGTGATGTATCTAAGGCATCTGATATTCATGGCACATAAATTATTGTGTGCAAGGTTCCATGCAATGTTTCAATAGAATTAGTGCACATGCCTGTCCTTTGGTAGGTCAAACCTCTACGCCAGCTAAGGCTCAAGCCTTTACACCTGAACAATCAAGGAAATATGTTGTTGTGCCTCAAATGCACAAAACCATGGGCCTTCCATTCAACATTGTGGACAAGATGAAGAAAACAAATGTAAATTTCATAATGTGGGACACCCTGGTCATTCCATCTTAGTGCAACCTGTTGCATGAATCTCTAGTGCAACTTCCATGTATTGATTCAGTTATCTAAAAACCACATGTGTTGTTGTACATATATATCAAGTAGAAGAGATAAAGTAAGTAAGGTTTTCAAAACCCCGCACTTCTATATGTCCTTGATTATAGGAAAACACCTTATGCACAATTGTATGATTGACTCAGGTGGTACCACTTTCTGTCATGCCAAACAAAACTATAGATGTCCTAGGTCTTTAGTACACCCCTATGTTTAAAGGATTCTTGCATCTTGATAGCTCAATTGTTACTACTCTAGGAGTCATCAAGGATATTGAGTTAACCCTCCATGTATGTCTAAGCCTCAAAATAACTCAATATGTGTCAATTACTGACCTACCTCCTTTGTTTTCCTTGTGTCTATCAAGAGATTTTACTGCTAAAGTGGGTGGTTAGTTATCTTTTGATTGGTCTCATATGTTACTAAGAACAAGGTATGGTACTCATTTACCATATAAGCTGAGCCAATTTTTTCATATCATGTTGAGTCAAATGACTCGTCACCCCTCCAAGCTAATTGCCTAATCCAAGAAGACCAAGTACAAGTCTCAGTTTTAGAAGATTAGCTTGTTTCTCCTCCTTTGCTTGACCTGATGTTAGATGAGTAGGTTGAGAGACAAAAAAAATTGATTCATATGTTGAGGAACTTAAAGCCTTTGAAACTGGCCTTGGTACTTACTATATCCTTAAATAGGAAGTTGTGTTGCAATGCGCGCTCAAGCAGGATGAAGAAAATGTTGGTTTGTGGAAGTTATACTTTGATGGATCTAAAAGTAAGAATGGTGCCAGTGTAGGTGTTGTTCTCATTTCTCCCAAGGATGATAATTTCTTCTTTGCACACAGGTTGCAATTTACATGCTCTAACAATGTAGCATAATATGAAGCATTAGTGCATGGTCTTCTAATTACAGAGAAGAGAAATATTAAGACGCTAGGGGGGGACAGATCTTTGGGGATACATAATTGGTCATCCACCAGGTCACCAACAAGTGCGCGATAAAGAGTAAGTTTCTCAAATCTTATAAACATAGATTTTGGGACCTCCTTAAGGGATTTTATGCTCTGAATCTTGTAGGTGGTGCCAAGAAATATGAACAAATAAGTAGATTAGATGGCCCTACTTGGTTCGCAATTCTCACCTGCATGGAGGATTTCATCAAAGGAAACACACAACATATCAAAATACTGATCAAGAAATCTATTCCAGACAATGACATCAACTGGCAAGTGTTTGACAGTGACGTGTAAATTTTCCAGTTCATTCAGAATGAGGCTGAGTTCTCTTTAAGAATGCAAGCTAACTTGCATGGAAACTATGGTGACCAAGTGATTAAACTCAAAAACAACAAGTTTCCTAAAGGGCTAGTCATGTTAGAGAAAATGTTCATCCCTGATGATGTGTTTAAGGGTGAAGAAAAATTATATACACGTGGCGTAAGAAGACTACACTCCAGTCACTATAACGTGTGGCAAGGAGTTTTTGTTTAGAAAATATTACACGCATGATGAAGAGAAAACCTTCATTTCTCTATGTCACAAATACAGTGATATCTTCTCCTGAGAGTATGAAGATTAGAAAGGAATTGATCCAAGTGTTGCTTAAAACTCCAATGACCTTGATCCTAGTATCAACCCTATCAGAAAAAAGTAGAGACTAGTCAATCCAAAGATAGATCTCCTCATGAGGAAAGATTTATCCAAAAACATTAAGGTGAATATAATATTTCCTATAACTACTCTACTTGGGTCGCAAATCTTGTTCTAGTGCGTAAGAAGAATGGTGAAATCAAACTCTGCATCGATTTTAGAAACCTGAACAAGGCATCTTTGAAGGATCACTATCTTGTTCCTTAAATGGAGTATATTTTATAGATTGTGGCTATCATATAGATATTTTCCATGTTGGATGGGTATTTTGGCTTCAATCATATCTTGGTCAAGGAAGAGGATCAATTCAAAGTAGCTTTTACAACCAAATGGGGGACATATGCATATCATAAAATGTCATTTGGTCTTTCAAATGTAGGTGCAACATTTTAGAGGGCCATGGACATTGCCTTCAAAGGATCTATAAATGAGTTCATCCTAGTTTACTTGCATGACATAACTATCTTCTCAAAGCAGGGCATAGATCATATGGCCCATCCGGAGAAATTCTTTGAGAGATTTAGATAATTTTGGGTATCTCTTAACCCCAAGAAGTGAAATTTTTTTGTGGCTAAGGGAAATATTTTGGGCTATGTGATCTCAAAATATGGTATTGCTATTGATCCTGAGTGCATTTCAACCATCCTTGTTGTCTCCCTATCGGCGTATAAGAAAGCTTTGCAGTCATTCCTAGGAAAAATAAATTTTGTTAGGATATTTATTCCTAACTTTATGGGACTGGTTAGGCCCATCACCCTCATGCTCAAGAAAGATACACCTTCAATGGATGA